>NW_020771749.1:0-12251 GCF_900518735.1 Pseudonaja textilis | reverse complement strand
TTTCTTTGACATTAGTGAAACTCTTGTCCCGCAGTTGTCCTCTGGCAACTTGGATGTGGCAAGTTGTCTCATAGTGAGTTGGCCATGGTGAATTGGTCATGGCGAGTTGGCTGTGGTGAATTGTCATAGACCCTTCCAATGAGGCCATTGAATAACCTCATCCATCACCATGGGTTGAGGCAGCATCAGTTCATTAGATAAAACCCGTTTCTACTTTTTGTCTGAAAACTGATGGCGGGAGCCCGGCTAAACCAAAGTAATCCCCACATCAGGTAGGGAATATGGGAAGTTGTAGCTCGAGGGCAATGGAAGAGACCCCCTTGGATAAATTACTTGAGGCTTGGGACAAAAGGCAAGTGCTTGTCCTAACTGGAATGAATAGAAAGGAAGTGAAAAGAATTTGCAAAAAGTGGGCTAGCAAAAAGTGGGCTTTATTGTGAGATGACACGGGTAGACAAATTTGGCCTGATAGTGGTACTTTAGATTATAAAACCCTGAAAGCACTTAGAACATGCATTAAGCCCAGCCAAATACCCTATTGGTACTGCTGGGCTGAAATTGTTAGGACCAAAGACCTGACCGAGAAAAGAAAGAAAGAAAAACCTGAAACCCATTTCAGGGAAGGGAATACTGAGGCACAGATTATGGCTCCCCTTTTAAGCAAGCCAGTGCCAGGCAGAAATAGGGGACAACTAGAATATGTTTTTACCCACACTCCCTTCTCTGCCTCTGACCTAGTCATCTGGACAAAGGATACCCCAGCTTTCAGGGCTGATCCTCAAACAGTTATTAAAACCCTGAAATCTATCATAGACAGCTATAATCCATCCTGGGGTGACATGACTCAGCTGTTACAAGTCTTTCTAATGAAAGACGAACTATTAAAACTGTTTGAAAACAAAAACAAAAACAATCCAAATAGCCAAACCACCAACTATCCCTGGTCAGGCAGCCCCAGCCCGCATCGCATGGCCAATACATCGCCCTGACTGGGACTATAATGATACCAATCAATGGGACAAATACACTAGAGCAAAAGATAATTTACTAGCTCTAGAAGAAATAAGAAAAAAACCTTTTAAACTAGTCTGAATTTCAAAAGAAACAACACAAAGGGAAAAGGAAAACCCTGATGCCTTTTGGGTCCGCCTGTCAGAAGCAGCTACTGCATATGCCCACCTAGACCTTAGCTGCCTGAAGGACCAAAGGATTTTAACTTCAGCCTTCGTGGATCAGTCCACCTTAGATATTAAAGAACATTTCCACTGCTTCATCTCTAACTGGCCAACCTTAGACATAGCAGAGTTGCGCAGGATTGCTAACTTTGTCTATGATCAAAGAGACAAATTGAAAGAGGAAGAGAAAGATAGAAAGACATGAATAGAAAGACTGGAAGACTTAAAAAAAATGTTTGCTGTAATGAAACATGATGCCAGACAAATGCCAGGTAAAACCCCCTATAATTCAAAGAAATGCTAGCATTGCGATAAAGCAGGATGGTTGCAAGGCAAATGTCAGCATTGTTATAGGTGCAGACAGGAAGGTCATTACAGCAGGCAATGTAGGCAACACCCCTCCTGCAACCGGTATCACCCACCACCTAGGAACATGAGGCCAGCCAATAATCCAGTCCATTACACTGAGCAACAAAGTTTCAGTCATCAGGCACCACCCAGCGCTCCCTTTCCTCCAATAAATAATAACAATAGACATCAATGGGAGCAAAGGAGAGAACAAGATTTACCCCCTTCTTGACTAGAACATGACAATGAAAGCACTGAATTCATGGCTACCTTGAACAGGCTGGCTATTGTCGCAGCGAGCGACCGGTCCATTGTTCCGCCTGCATTCTTTCGCTGCCTATGGAATTCCCCACAGGGAAGAAGTTTAGAGGGACCCTCGCAAGGGTGAATACCAATAACAGACACCAGACATCCGATTGTTTTCATAGGAGGGAGCACTTCACACCCGGGGCAGATGGATTGACCCAGGCAGCAGCAGCCGCAGCAGGAGGAGGGGGAGGAGGAGAAGGAGGGGGAGCCCCGGGTGCTCTGCACAAACCTCATTTATTATCTTCTTTCAAGCGGGTGGGGGAGCACACAGGGGGTAGCAGAGTTTTACCTTATATGGAAGAAGATCATAAACAAAGAACAAAGAACAAAGTATGTGATAGTTTGCAAGCTTGCAAATATGCTTATCATCCTGGGCTAACGTGTCCTGGGATGGAAAGTAACAACAGTCAGTGTTTCGTGATCATATTGAAACATTTTGCAGTTGGCTAAAACAAGGTCATTAGATACGTGCAAACATCCCTGTATCCGTGTTTGACAATGTCTGCTTAATGGTGGAATAGCCACAGGCTATCCCCCTAGAAAATGGCCCAGAAGGGGAACCCATTGTCACCATTCTTATAGGAGGAAAGAAATACAATTGCTTAGTTGATACTGGAGCCACCTCCTCATTACTGAACCACCATATAAAGCTTCAGTGGCTGAAGGGGCTCGGGATAGCATAATGGGAGTGGGGGGAGGAATAATCCCTGTAGAATTTACCCACAACCTACCAGTAGAACTAGGACCTTTCACAGTAGACCATGCATTTATTATTTTCCTCCAGTCCCCACTGTCTCTACTAGGAAGGGATCTCCTATGTAAAATGGGAGCTACCATAACACGTGGAAAACAGGGGCTGCAATTGGAAATCCCAGGAAAAGGCACACACAAGACAATCATGCTGATAACCAGCAACACAGGGCTTCATGAAGATTTTAAAAGCCTGCCATCCTCCTTATGAGGCTGGGATGCATCAGAAGTGGGGCTACTTAAAGGAGCCATGGAGAGAGCAAACAAAGAGGTGAAGACCCTATGGGCAAACTCTGTCAGGAGACACACCTCTCCTGGCCACAAGTGCTCCCAATTGCCCTCTTTTATTTCAGAACCAGACCAAGACAAGATATAGGTATTTTCCCCTCCTTTGAGATCCTTTTTGGTCACACACCCCCCATACCCTACTAGGATCCTCATTCTCAGCCTAGATCCTCATTCCCTTTGCTTAGATAGGGGGGATAGGGTTCTCTCTTCTTATCTTACAGCCCTGCAAAAGAGACTACAGACCCTCTGGACCCAGAGTGCGCTGACACAGACCTTACCCCTGGAAGAAGCCCTGCATCCATATGAGCCAGGAGATTGGGTGTGGATCAAGTTCTTCACCAGAACCTCCCCTCTACAACCCAGGTGGAAAGGACCCTACCAAGTTTTACTGACTACACACACCGCCATAAAGGTTTGCAGAATGAGACTCTTGGCTACATTGGACACATGCAAAGCCAGCAGTCATAGACCATAGCCAAACTCCACCACAATCAATCCCACCCATCAAACTCAAGAAAGATCGGGACACAGATCAATGGACGCTTGCAGCATTCTTCAACACTGTTGAACCACACCACTGTGAGGAACCAAGTGCAAATGTTGCATTACACAAAACTGGACTCCCGGGTGCTGAGTTATAAACTATTGTTTTTTAATTTTTTGTCTCACCTTCTCCATTTTTTCCCTTTTCATCATATTTTTTTTTAACAAAAAGGACTTTAACCATACCTTACTCATAATTTTTTGATACTTGACCTTTTACATTTTTTTATATTGCTATTAAAAAAAAAAAAGAGGAGGGGGGAGGAAGGGAAGAAAAGAAATCTAGCAATGGGGAACATGAAATGCAATATATTCTATGTATTATTATCTGTAATAATTGTAACATTTGTAACACAAGAAACTGCGCTCCTGGAACCAAAGCTTATCCCAGAGAAAGGAAAACATATGGGAATGTTTAGCAAGAGAACTTTTGCTTAGCAGGAGGGAAATCATAATGTCACTGGGTGCAGCACACCTAGGGTCACAGAATGCACCAGTCTTAGCAACACAGAACTAAAATGCAACTATACAGAGACCATATCATTTTCATATAGTTACCTGAAGCTCCCACCAGGATGGTTTTTCCTTTGTGGCTTAAAAGCCTACTCATACCTTCCTGCAAATGCCACAAATGGCCCCTGCACCTTGGGAAGGTTAACCATGCTTATGCCATCCTTACAGAGACGACACAGGAGAGCCTTCCAAACCCTAGACTCAGACTGTGATTCCAAAGTCTCCCTTCCCACAAAAACAGAATACATCTCATTGGCAATATCCTTGGTAGGGGTACCTGGATTGGCAGTGCAAAATTCTAAAAATTTGAATAGACTAGCATGTACCCTGGCAAAAAAGCTTGAATTTGACCTCCCATGCCCTGGATGCCCTTAACAGAGAACTGAGGGAGGTCAGAGAAGCCACCTTGGAGAATAGGGCAGCAATAGGCTTCCTTCTCTTGAAGCACAACTATGGCTGTGAAAAATTCCAAGGGATGTGTTGCCTAATCTGGACGAAACCTCAGAACTCGTAGGGAGGGACATCCACCACCTGAAAGAGCTATCTCAGAATATTGGTCAGGAGCAATCATTCCTGGACTTTTCATGGCTCTTCTCATGGATGCCAGATTTCCATTGGCTCAAAATCTTTATAACAACCACAGTCACCATTTGTGTCTTTGGAGCCCTCATGTGTTGCCTCTGTCTGTGTACCACCCTGCCTTAGCTGCCTAAAGGCCTGTATTCCCTCTCAGAAGAGAAAATTAAAGGGGAGACAGGCAGCTATGATAATGATCCAGATTGATCACAAATAACAAGTATACCCAGACATTCAATCAGAGACCACCCTTTAAAAAAAAAAAATGAAGGATTGTGGAAAGGGAACTTCATGAGGACAGTGGTGACACCCAAGCAGGAAAAGCCCAAAGGGAACATCAGGCCAGTCATAAAACAAACTTGCATAGGAAAAGAGATTTAATAAAAGGTATTGGAAGAAGCCCCCTAGACAAAAGCCAAGTAATTAAGAAAGCTAGGGAAACAAGAAAAAGAAATCCCTTACAAACAAAAGGTCATGCCAAATCAGCAAAACAAATAGACAAAAGACACGAAATAAATTCCATAGCAGACAGGAGATTGCCACCAAACAAATATAAGAAAACATTAGGATGAAACTGATAATCCAATCAAACCACCCTGCAGAGTTTACCCTCTGGCGGAAATGAAGACAACCCCCTGACAGGATTTAAAACATTAAGAAATACAAACACAAGCACTCACACACAAAAGGAGAAAAGGTATAAAAATCAGGAGTTTATTATACAAAGATGGCTAGCCCCAGGAATGCAGACTTCTTGCTATCTCTTGCCTTCCTGAAGAATAAACCAGCTTCCAAGCAGTTGTCTGTGTCCTTGCACTTTCCCAGCAGGAAAACCGAATCCTCAGAAGAAAGGCATTTTCCAGCCTTTCAACACTATTAAGTGGGATGTGCAGGTAGAAAAGGCCTTACGTTTTCCCTCAGCAGAATGGATCTTCAGAATGTGGCAATGATGTGAGTGTAAGAAATTAAGGTAATTAGAAAAGCCCCCACGCCAAATATGCCACCAACGATGAAGATAACCATCTCAGCCACATAGGTGGAAGCACAGGCTAAAGCCAACATGGGTGGGATGTCACAATAATATTGGTTGACTTTATTTAGTTGGCAGTAAGGAAGCGTGAAGGTCATTACAGTGTGCAACAATGAGTTGAGGAAGCCAGTGACCCACGTCCCGACAGTCATCTGAAGGCAAAGCTCCTTGTTCATGATGACCATGTATCGCAACGCGTTGCATATGGCCACATAGCGGTCATAGGCCATGACGGCCAACAAGAAGACCTCAGTCCCTGCCAAGGCCACCAAGAAGTAGAGTTGTAACACACAGCCAGCAAAGGAGATGGAACTGTTTCCTGTCAAGAGGTTCTCTAGCATCTTGGGCACTGTAGCTGTGGGGCAGAAGATGTCCAGCAAGGAAAGATTACTGAGGAAGAAATACATGGGGTTGTGCAACTGAGAATTAGTTCCTGTGGCAAGAAGGATGGTGCCGTTACCCAGTAATGTGACTAGATAGATAAGCAGAAAGGCCACAAACAAGGAGAAGCGGACGGCTGGCAGATCAGAAAAGTCCAATTAGGATGAATTCCGTCACTGCGGTGACACTCTCCATTTTCCTGCCCATCTCAAAGCTCTCCTGAAAGAGGTTGAAGATAGATCTTCCATCATAAAACATTGAGAACACATAGAGAATTTTGCTATAATCCATGACACCATGGTTAAAAAAGAAAGTAGGTTATCCAGCAACTCCTAAAGAGGTTATCTACTTCCAATTGCCATCCAGTAAGATCAAGCAGTATGATATGGTAAACATGATATACTACAACCTCATTATACAGGCATACCTGTCCAATGTGTTAACATGGGATTGTGTAGCTGAGAATTAGTTCCTATGGCAAAGAGGATGGTGCCGTTGCCCAGTAGTGTGACAAGATAGATCAGCAAAATGATGACAAAGAGAAGCAGACAGCTGGGATGTCTGAAAGTCCCATTAAAATAAACTCTGTCACTTAGGTCTTGCCCTCTGGTCCTTGGCTCATAGGGGAGCATTCTCCCTGTAAGAGATTTAAAGGGGAAAATATGTATAAAATATGAAAAAGTAGGAGACATGAACAATAGAAAGCCATGATGTATTTCTGTTCCAAGAATGGAATACTCCTTTTATTTGTTTTACCGAAAATGGGCTATTTCCCAATCAGGTCCTTCCCAGATGTTCCCTGTTAAGTTCGGGTAATGAGAGGCTGAACCAGGGCATGGGTGCAACAAATACTTTATTAGAATAATAAAGGACTGAACGTGCTTGCCAAGCCTGGAACTGGCTCGCAGCGATCAGCAACTGGTCGGACCCCGCAGCCTGCTTTTATAGCTGGCTGCTGGGGAGAACCAACCAATGAGAGGGGGCAACCGCCCCCGCAGCGCGAACGGACCTGGGTGGGAACTTCTTTAAGTTCCAGGGACATAACACCCCTTCCCCCAGATGCGAACACGCATAGTCTTTAAGGTACGCGGGAGGCTTGTGCTGGCGCCCAGAACGGTGCAACTCTGGGGAGTTGTCTGGTAGTTCAGAGTCTGCAAGGGAAGGTTGGACCGGTGGGATGTCACGAACGTGTTCCTCGGTCAGTGCCGGTTCGGGACTCGTACAGCTGGTTACTGGGGATGTGCTTCCGTTGGCTGGTTCGGACTGGTCAGCCATCTGGTGGTCACAATTCGTGTTCGAGCTCCCCGACTCGGCTGCAGGCGTGAACTGGTCCCCGGGATTGGTGCTGATGTGTTGATGCTGAAGCCTCGCACCGGTCTGCAACCATGAGTCACTGCTGACGTGAGTGCCTTGGCGTCTCCGCAGCTGATCCAGGTGCCTTCTCCAGACCCGGCCATCCTCCAGTCTGACTCGATACGACCTGGGTCCGGTGATGGCCACGATCTCGCCCGGGATCCACAGAGGGTCTCCAGCGAAGTTCCTCGCGAACACGGGTTCCTGTAAGACAAAATGCCTAACTCCCGACGTGGAAGTGAGGGGAGAGTCAGGGCAGTAATGTGGGTGAAGCCTGTCCAATACAGTCCGCAGGCGTCTACCCATCAGGAGTTCAGCCGGGGACTTATTAGTGACTGTGCACAGGGTTGAGTGCTGGCTCAGCAAGAAACGGGAGAGTCTGTGGTGCCAGTCTTCCTTGCTGAACCTAGCTAGGGCTTCTTTGGTGGTCCTAACGGCTCTTTCTGCCAATCCGTTACTGGCAGGATGAAAGGGAGCCGTGAAGATGTGGCGGATGCCCAGGTTGGCAGCGAAGCGACTGAACTCGGCCGATGCGAACTGGGGGCCATTGTCGGAAACAATTGAGTCTGGAAGCCCGTGCGTTACGAACAGGCGAGTTAATACCTTGGTAACCGCTTGCGTGGTGGTTGTGGATAGTTGTGCTACGTCAATCCATTTAGAGTAAGAGTCCACGACCACCAGGAACATTTTGCCGTGCATCGGGCCCGCTAGGTCGATGTGGATCCTGGACCAAGGTGCGCTGGCGCTTTCCCACTTGGTGGGTGTGGCAATTGGAGGGGATGGACGGGATTCCTGGCAGGGATGGCAGGAGCTTACCCATCTGATGATGTCATCGTCGAGGCCCGGCCACCATACGTAGCTTCGCGCTAATGCCTTCATCCTGACGATGCCAGGGTGGCCCTCGTGCAGCGCCTCCAGAACTCGGGTATGCAGTGAGGTCGGGATGACCACTCATGTGCCCCACAGCAAACATCCCTGCAAACTGGATAACTCCTGTAGGCGGGTCTTAAAAGGCGTGAATTTGGTTTCAACATCACTGCCCGGCCACCCCCTCCTCACCCAGTCCAGTACCTGGGCGATCATTTTGTCTGCCTTGGATTTGGCAGCAATGTCTAGGGCAGTGATGGGGAGGTCCAGTTGGGTGACCTCAAAAATAGCGTGGACTGGGGCAGGATCCTCAGCTGGAGCAGGCAGGGGGCAGCGGCTGAGGGCGTCTGCGTGAGACAATGTTTTACCTGGACGGTGTATGAGTCTATACGAGTATGCCGCTAGGAAAAGAGTCCACCTCGTCATTCTAGGAGACAGGACTTGAGGGGTCTGTTTGTCACCTGCTAGTAGACCCAGGAGAGGCTTATGATTCGTGACCAGCTCGAAAAAGTGGCCAAAAAGAAATTCATGGAATTTCTTCACAGCTGCGACAGCTGCTAAAGCTTCCTTATCGATTTGGCTATAATTGCGCTCTGTTGCAGAGAGCGTCCTGGAAAAAAAAGCGATGGGGGCTTCGGAGCCATTGGGGAGCCTGTGGCTTAACACTGCCCCAATTCCAAAAGGGGATGCGTCCGCTGCTAGCACTAATGGAAGGTTGGGGTCAAACTGAATGAGGACCGCCTCCGACGTGAGTAGTGCTTTGATGGCGCAAAAAGCGGAGTCTTCCTTGTGTCCCCAATGCCAAGGCGATTTTTTGTCCAAAAGTCTGTGCAGGGGTTCCGCCACAGATGCTTTATGGGGCAGGAATGACGCGTAAAAGTTCAATAGCCCCAAGAAGGCCTGAAGTTCCGCTTTGGAGGTTGGAGTGGGTGCCTCGTGAATTGCCTTAACCTTGGACTCCAGGGGGTGAATGCCTGAGGCGTCAATTTTATAACCCAGAAAGTCCACCTGTCTAGTGGCAATGGTACATTTTTCTTTTTTTAATTTGAGGCCGTGCTGTCTGAACCTCTCTAACACTGCTCGAACTCTCTGGAAGAGTTGGGGTCTGTCCCTGGCCGAGACTAAGATGTCGTCGAAATAGGGTACTACACCAGGGAGGCCCTGCAAAATCCGCTCCATGAGGGATTGAAAAATGCCTGGGGCAACACTTACGCCAAATTGGAGACGCTTGCACCGGAAAGCACCCCTGTGAGTGACAATGGTCTGGAGTTCCGCTGTTTGGTTGTCAACAGGGAACTGTTGATATGCTTGAGACATGTCCAATTTGGCAAAAATGCTGCCAGGTTCAAAAGTGTGTAATAAGTGCTGAATGACGGGCACTGGGTAAGCGCTAACTTGTAAAAATTTATTAATTGTGGTTTTGTAGTCCGAGCAAATTCTCAGGCTACCATCTTTTTTGAGGGGTGTGACAATGGGCGTCTCCCATTTGGCGAAATCTGTTGGCTCAATGACCCCTTGTTTTAATAATTTATCCAGTTCCGCATCTAATTTAGGCCAAATAGCGAATGGGACTCTACGAGATTTTAGCCTGATTGGGACTGCTTGGGGGTCGACTGAGAATGAGATAGGGGTACCGTTATAACACCCCAGTTCATTGCTGAATACGTCTGAGTAATCAGCGAATAAGGAGTCAGTGTCAGAGGTTGAGACAGCATGGACTCCTGTTAACCCTATGCCGAGATGGGGAAACCAATCAAGCCCCAAGAGTGTGGGGAGATTTCCGTTAACTACCACTAGAGGTAGGTGGCCTTTGAAAGTTTTAAAATTAACAAGAAACTTGCCTCTGCCGATTACAGGAATGTCCTTCCCCTGGTAGTCCTTCAGGCTAAACTGGCACTTCTGGAGCCGGTTTCTGGATAGATTGGGCTGTAGTCTCTTGAGGGTGCTCCAAGAGATAATTGAGAGCGCTGACCCCGTGTCAACCTCCATGCGACAAGGTCTACCTTCTAACAAAATGGAGAGAGAGATTTTACTAATGGCATGGCAAGCGTGCTTAGCATGGTGGCGAGTACGACAGTTCAATACTTGCCTTTGGGGTCCAGAATGTGAAAAGTAAGGGTGCCTTTGTGCCGAGTTGTGAGCGGCTTGACAGACTCTAGCGATGTGCCCCTTTTTGTGGCAAATGTTGCAGGTGGCTCCCTTGAATTTGCAGGTGGTCCTCAGGTGAGATCCACCACAGGATAGGCACAGGGTGATGTGCTTGGGTGGACTGACGCTTTCTTGCTTGGCTCCTACCTGCGGGTGTCTGGCGTGGGCGAGGCGGTGGATGTCGGCTGCATCGCTGGGGTCCTCTTCGATGACCACCTCTTCAGAGTGGACTGAAACTGCACTTTGCTTGGAAACAGGCCCTTGGATTTCGGTGGCTGAGTGTGCTGCCAGCTCTGCTGCCAGGGCTTCCTCGACGGCTTGCGCGAGGTTGAGGTCCTTCTTAGCGAGTAGGCGCCTTTGGAGGTGAAGGTCCTTGACTCCGCAGACTAGCTGGTCGAGGAGCATGTCCTCCAGGTAGGTCCCAAACCCACAATGGAGAGCTGCTGTTCTGAGGGCAGCCATGTACTGGTTGATGGTCTCTTTGTCTGATTGCTTCCTCATTCGGAAGGTGAACCGCCTGGCAATCTGTGAGGGTCTAGGAGAATAGTGGTTAGTAAGGATTTCTAACAGTTCTGTCCAGGGAACGTTTTTTAACTCACGTGGAGCCACGAGTGCTGTGGCAGTATCAAAGACGATGGCTCCACAGTAGATCAGGAAATATGATTTTTTCCGGTGCTCCCCTGCATCAGCCAGCCCTATGGCGTCGATGTAGTGGTTAAAACGATTCTTGTATGACTCCCACTTCTCCTCATCCGGCTTGAACGATGGGAAAGCTGGGTTGGAGTTCATGATGAGAATCTCGTTGGATAATCTGTTGAGAAAATCTCTCTGGGGCAGCAGCAGGAAGGTTTTTTGTGCCTAAGGCAGGCTAGTGATTTCAGCTCTGGGGAGGTTTACACAACTCTCTCCCTCTCTCTGGATTAACACGAGGTTAGGCTGCAACGGCCGTTGGCAGCGTTTTGAAATTCGCGCCTGCGTGGGCATTAGTGACTTTGAAATACAGCACCGCGCTGTACTCTTGGGCAGAAATTCAAATGACAGCCATTTGAATTTCGCGCCTAAAGAAACGAGCGGCTGCGGCTCGCAGCACTTCACTTTCCCTGTAGCTTGGCTAACTAGCGGCTACAGACGCTTCTCACTCTCGCTGTTTGTTGACCGCTCTCTCTGGCTGCAGATCAGCGTTCGCTCTCGTTTGCCTGCTGATCGTTCTCTCTAGCTGCGGATCAGCGTTTGCTCTTATTGCCTGCTGATCGTTCTCTCTGGCTGCGGATCAGCGGCTAGTGATTCAGCGGTTGCATTGTGCCTCTGGTCGCCATCCCACCTTCGTCGCCAGTGTTAAGTTCGGGTAATGAGAGGCTGAACCAGGGCATGGGTGCAACAAATACTTTATTAGAATAATAAAGGACTGAACGTGCTTGCCAAGCCTGGAACTGGCTCGCAGCGATCAGCAACTGGTCGGACCCCGCAGCCTGCTTTTATAGCTGGCTGCTGGGGAGAACCAACCAATGAGAGGGGGCAACCGCCCCCGCAGCGCGAACGGACCTGGGTGGGAACTTCTTTAAGTTCCAGGGACATAACATTCCCAATATCTATAGTTGATGATATTACCTAGATATCAGAAAGTGGAAAAAATAGATGCAAAATGTAGTAATTTAAAGCATTAAACTCTCTCTTCCAGGCTCATATGAGAAAACACTTCTTCCTTGGATCTACCATCCTTGTATGTATGTATGTGTGTATATATATATATTTATATTATTTTTTCTTATTTTTTACTAACATATTATTGTGTGAACAGTGTGGCACTGGAGTGTCTTACATTTTAAAACAAAGATGACAATATTCTTCATATTTAATACTCTTGACAATCTTATAAAATTTAATATTAATACACATAGTTTGTTAAATTATTATCTTTCATTCTTTGATTATTCACCATTTCAATATCTTATTTCTGTGTCAATCTCCGT
>NW_020771748.1:0-12252 GCF_900518735.1 Pseudonaja textilis | reverse complement strand
TTCGCCTCAAAGCATCCTGGCTGAGGGGATTCTGGGAGTTGAAGTCCACCCATCTTAAAACATGCTGGCTAGGGAATTCTGGGAACTGAAGGGCCCTCCCCCCCTGTCTTAAAATAGCCCAGGCGGAGTAACCCTGGTGGAGCTACTTGTAAAGAAGCTGTTCAATTATTTGGAGCCAAATAATCTGGCAGGGCCCGCTTTGCAATTACTTAGCCAGTTTGATGTGGCTTTTTTATAAGAAATGAAGGCTGAAACGGCAATTTGGGAGCCGGTTGCCCTCGGCGTCCCTCTAAGCTGCCTTGGCTTGAAAAGCCCCGCGATAAAAGCCATCGAAGGAGGGAAGAGACTCTTTCGCTCTCTTTCTTTTTCCCTCAAGAGCAAAAAGCATTAGCAGATGTTGAGCTGGGTGGGGAAGCAGATGAAATGCAAAGCCAGCTGTTGAAGCCTCCCTCACGTTGCCTGTGTTTACGAAACTGTTGTATCATCTCTAACCCCCCTCCGGAGTTTGCGGAGCTGAGTGTGTCTCTGTGTGTGTGTGTGTGTGTTGTGTCTGTGTCTGTTAGTGTCCAAACATTCTACAAATCCCAGACACACAACCCTCATACACACCCAAATGTGCCAAATCCTGTCCTCAACCTGCGAGCAGATTGAGTCTACAAGGAAGGAAGGAAGGAAGGAAGGAAGGAAGGAAGGAAGGAAGGAAGGAAAACAGAAGGAAGGAAGGAGAGAAGGGAAGGAAAAGGAAAGGAAGGAGAGAAGGGAAGGAAAACAAGGAAGGAAGGAAGGAAGGAAGGAAGGAAGGAAAGAAGGAAGGAAGGAAGGAGAGAAGGGAAGGAAAGGAAGGAAGGAAGGAAGGAAGGAAAGAGAGAAGGGAAGGAAAAGGGAAGGAGGGAGAGAAGGGAAGGAAAACAAGGAAGGAAGTAAAACAAGGAAGGAAGGAAGGAAGGAAGGAGAAGGGAAGGAAAAGGGAAGGAAGGAGAGAAGGGAAGGAAAACAAGGAAGGAAGGAAGGAAGGAAGGAAGGAAGGAAGGAAGGAAGGAAGGAAGGAAGGAAGGAAGGATGAGGGAAGAAGGAAGGAAGGAAGGAAGGAGAGAAGGGAAGGAAAACAGAAGGAAGAGAGAAGGAAAACAGAGGAAGGAAGGGGGGAGGAAGGGACGGAAGGGGGAGGGGTGGAAGGAAAACAAGGAAGGAAGGAAGGAAGGAAGGAAAGGAAAGAAAGAAAGAAAACTGAGTGGAAAACGAAGGGTGAAAAGGCGCAGAGTTGTTTTGCAGGCTCTTGGCTTCCCCAGAGCATCCCAGATTAGTCTCCCTGCCTCCCAAAGGGCCGCTCAGAGGTTGGGGATAAACAAGCTTTAATTAAACCATAGCCGAGATAACAAGTCCCTAACTCAGCAGGGTGGAACCGGTTCTGCAGCCGAGGAGGCCCTTGGCGTGGCTGGGTCTGCAGGAAGAAGGAGGAGGAGGAGGAGGAGGAGGAGGAGGAGGAGGAGGAGGAGGAGGCAGATTCGAAAGTGGACCCTAGAAAGTGGAACCAGCCAGAATCCGGGAAGGCCTCCATTCCCAGCCGTTCATTTCGTGACCGTTCGAAAGTACGGCGGCCACTGAAAAAAGTAACTGGGGACCGTTTTTCACGCTTAACGACCATTGCGGCTTCCCTGTGGTGGTCACGTGATCCAAACTCAGATGCCACCGACTCACATTTAGGACGGTCCCGGAGTCACGTGATCCCCTTTTGCAAGTCAATGGGGGAAGCCGGATTCACTAGACCACCCTGGGACTAATTTAACAACGGAAGTGCTTCACTTAACAACCGCGTCAAGGAAAAGTCGTCCAACAGGGCAAAACTCACCCAACCATGGAAAGGGTGGGCTCTGTGGTGGTCTTAAGTTGAGGACTCCCCGTAGGAATGCATGTTCCCCCACCACCACCACTGGGAGACTTAATTTGCAAAGGGGCCCTTGGAGGTCATCTTATCTATCCCCTCCCCACCCGGATGCAGGATTCACATGGGAGACGGTAGCCTGGGTGGACACCTTACCCCCACTGCCCCGCATGCTATTTCAATCATCTCTGCTTAAAGGCTCTCATTTGGGGGGGGGGAAGCAAATTAAACGATCCTCTATCCAGCCCCTTCCCCCCAATCCAATCTCTTTGCCCGTGTCGTGGCTTCAATCCTGCGCTTTTCATCTTCGCAAAGCCTCCAATTTCTCGGTTAGCCACGAGCCGGGCTGGCCCCGTAATAGTTCCTCTGGCTCCTTCTGACCCCCCCCCTCCTCCTCCTCCCTTCCTCCCCTCTGCAAACCCCCCCCCCTTCCCCCCAGCCCTAACACAAGATTTGTATGGAAGCTGGGAATCAATTTGCATTTTGAAATTGATTTTGTGGAGACCCCAGAAGAAGCGCGAATAGGAAGCCCGGCTTAAGCGGCAATGAGCGAGGGAGGGAGATGAAAGCAGGCGAAGGAGGGGGGGGAGGGGGAGGGCAGGGGGCTGCTTGTTGCAATACGGAGGTCTGCCTCCCCCTTTCTCTCCCGCACCCTTAAATTGACTCTCCCCGGGAGATGCCCACACGCCTTGGCCTCCTTGCCTTGCTTGGCACGGACCGAGGTTTACCCATTCAGACATGGTGTGTGTGTCAAGTCTGACAGATCCCGCCATCCTGGCATCAAGAACTGGAGGGGTGAGGGTTTTTTTGTTGTTGTTTTTAACACAAATCAGCAATAATTGTGTGTGTGTGTACATGATGGGAAACAGGGAGAGGGGAATGACAAGTGATAAAGACCAGAGACGCCCAGAACCAGATTGTACCAGTGGGCACCAAGGCCCTGCGCCTTGAGAAAGAATGGGAATTGCCGCCCAAAACATCCCAGCGTCCTCAAGACAAAACTCGGATTGGAGAAATACAGACCTGTCACACAGCAGAGGGGGAAAGAAGAAAGCCTTTTCGGCATCATTTTTGCAGAGAGGGGGAGCCTTAGATCGAGCCCGACTTTACTGCAACCAACTTCCTTTAGTAAAAGAAGTTTTTGCTTCAGTCTATTGGAGTCGAGAGTCTTTCCTTTCTAAGGGATCAGGTTGGAGCAGGACTGACAGTGCGGCTCATCCTGAACTAATTCCCACTGAAACCTATTGGGGGATAAGCTAACAAGCGGGGTTTTGCCGTAAAAATAAACTAACCACGTTCAGCAGTGAATAGACTCAGGCAAGGCTTTTCCCAACCTGCAAAAATGTGCCGCCCATCCCAGCTTAGGGGGTCCTGATCTGTCGCTGCAAAGCAATTCCCAGCCAGATGCCAATGGAAACGCGAAAAGCTCGCACTGTTGAAGCAAGGAAAGTTGTGTGGCACCAGCTTTTGAAGCCTGTCCAGAGAGGGTTACGGGATGCAATGGCACAGGTGAGCCACAGTCAGCAGCCCCCAGGTTGTGTGAGAGCTTGGAAAGGCGTGTTTTGGTCATTGCAGTTTTTAGAAATTCATTCTCGGGGTGCTTCTGCTGGCAGACCTTGGTCTAGCTAAGTGGGTGGGTGTGAGGGGGTGTAAATCATTTCGTTCCCAGCCCATTGCCAAGGTTGGGAGTGAGTAAGAAGACGGGAGCGTGTTTTTTGTGACTGCTTTTGTGAAAAAGAGAGAGAGAGTGTGCGTGTCAATAAATAAAAAAAAGTCCTCTCTTTTACTTGGTGCCTATGATTTAAAAAAGAAAAACACCAGAATAAGCAATTCAGCAAGGTGAAAAACGTAGTGTCCCCTTTGTTGGCTGGGCTCAGAAATTCTTTAATTGGGATTTTGGAGGTAAACCACGACCCCGAAGGGCCAGGATCCTATCCACCTCCGATTCTGCATTCAGACAACCATTTTGCTCCCGGATCCGTCTTTCTCCCCACGACTGAAGCACAAATCTCTCTGCGTACATTCCTAAAAACCTTTGGGAACGTGCCGTATTTGCGCATTAGGTCCCCCCTCTTGAGTGCATCAAATCTCACCCCACCTTTGTGCAAAACTCCTGTAATAATGTCCCCCCTCCCACCTCCAATTTTCCTAAGAAGCCCCTTTCTTCTCTTCTCTCTGCCTGGTTCCTTTTGTGTGCAATGCGGAACATGATGTCAACCTCCACCTAATCTATTTATTGACGGTTATTTATGATCTGTAGTTGAGATCTCTTACCCAAGCAGGACAGGGGGCATAATTGAGGTCTCCCTCCCATAATTCTGATTTGTTTGGCATCAAGGTTTCCTAGCGAGGGGAGGGCGGGGGGAGAACTGCTTTAGGTCCAAAAAGCAAAAACTTTTAAGGGGAATTCAAGGTCCTTCCCCCGACACACACACCAAAATTGTCCAGGGAGACGGGTTTGTATCACAGAAGCCCCTAAAATAAATCATACACCGCTCTGGCTTTTGTGTGTGTGTGTGTGTGTGTGTGTTTGTGTCTCTGTATTTGTGTGTGTCTGTGATTCTGTACAGGCAGCCTTCACAACAGTTCGTTTACTGACTCTTCCAAGTTGCAACGGCACTGAAAAAGTTACTTAGGACCGTTTTTCATGCTTGCGAGTCGCAACCATTTCAGCCTCCCCATGGTCTGGACATCAAAATTCGGACGCTTGGCAGCTGACTCTAATTTACGACGGTCGCAGCGTCCCGGGGGGGCGCGTGCATGATTCCCCTATATAGCGACCTTCCAACGAGCAAAGTCAACGGGAAAGCTGGATTCACTTAACGACCGCATGGCTAACTTTACAACGGGAGTCACTCCCTTAACAGCTGTTGGCAAGCGAGGTTGTAAAACGGAGCAAAACTCACCGCCGTCTCACTTAGCCACAGGAGATTTTGGGCTCAGTTGTGGGGTTTGAGGACTTCCTGCAATGTCTCAATAGGAGCCAACTGCCCCTAACAAAGGCATGGAGTTTTAATTGGAGTCCGGGGGCCAGACAACGGCAAAAGGATGTGATGTGTCTGTCCCAAAGGTGCTGGTTCAGGAGGCCACTGGACTTTCTTGTTTTTTTCTTAGCTTCTTCAGCTCTGACTGGATGGTGGGGAATGGAAGGATTTATACTCCTTGCAGACAGCTGGTCAATTGCATCCTTTTTAGAGGGTCGTTGAGGCCACTTGGAGGCTTATCTGAGTCCTCGGGGTCACCTGAGGGGTGCAAATGGGTGTGGAGCCTTCTTGGAGCTGTTGAAAGGATCATTATTGTAGACTGGAGATAGATGAGGTCGTATCCCTCCCATTCTATTGAGAGAGGGGCCAAGCGGCCTCAACGACCGTCTATAAAAGGATGCAAATGACCAGCTGCCTGCAAGGAATATAAATCCATCCATCCTCCATCACCCAGTCAGAGCTGAAGAAGCTTCTTGGATGCGAAGCAAAACGTCTTCAAAGAAAAAAAACAAGAAAAGTTCAGCTGCCGCCTGAAAAAAAAAAAGGACCTTTGGGACAACCACAACCTGGATAAGTGAAAATCTCTAGAGGCTGTGTGTGTGTTTGTACAAAGCCACACACACACTTACACACACACACACACACACACACACACACACACTTTCGTTGAAGGGAGGAAAGTTTTGCCTGCGAATTGCATTCCAATTCTTGTTGTTTTTTCCCTTCCTTTTTTCATTTCCCCAAGCTTTGCCCTCTGAAACGGCCTGCTTCTGCTGACTCGTAATTCAGAAGGAAACTGCAAGCAGATTTGAGATTTGTGTCTGGGCGGGCGCGTTTTAATATTATCGGAGAAACGTTGCAAATTAAAAAAAAAAACGGGAATGCACCAGAGACGTTGCAGGGGGAGAAAAATATATGCCTTGCGGGCGATTCAAATGAGCTAAAATGTAAAAAGGCAACAACAACAAAAAAAATATATGTATCCACGTGATACTAATGCCGAGCTAATTCAACGCTTCGATGTAGTCTTCAAACCCTACTAATTTCCCAACATTTAGAATATCAAGAGAATTCAATAATGGATAGAGAGCACAGCCCTTGGGTTTTCTCCAGCATTAGCAATTTCTAGAGGCGGCGGAAAAGGCTGTTAGAAAAGAACATTTCGAGATAGGCTCTCATCTCTCTCTGGTGAGTCGTAGAAAGGGATCTCCTTGTGGTGCCATTTCCACTCTGCCTCTCAACGAGGCCGGGAACAGCACGAGGCCTTTTGAAGCAAAAAGAAACCCGCCCCCTCCCTTCTCCCATGCTTCCTGTCTCCAAATCCCATCTTAGAGAGGACAGAGCTTCCTTCAAAAACCCTTTTGCACAAAAGCACATAGCCACAAAGAAGTCGATCCGCGTGCCAAGCCGGCATTGGTGGCCGTGCTTTCCACCTCTGGCGATTTCCAATGGGAATGGTCTCATTTTCGGAGAGGGATTCAGAAAACGGCTGCTTTTTTCACCGCAGGAAAATCGGTTCAGCTAGCAAAGCAGGTCATTTGCAAATTAAGCCTTACAAAGCCGGGGGGGAAATGGCACCAGAGAGAGCAAGGGAAGCCAACTTTCATCAGGATTGCCCCATGAGAAAGACGCCGGCATTTGCCGACTACAGGTAGTCCTCCATTTAAGACCACAATTGAGCCAAACATTTCTGACGTTTAAGCGAGAGAGTTGTGAGGTTGGTCCCTGCTTGGTGACCTTTCCTGCCACTGTTGTTAAAGTGAATCACTGCAGTTGTTAAAGAAGTAATCCAGTTGTTAAATGAATCAACCCATCTTAAAGCACGCGGGATGGGGGATTCTGGGAGCTGAGGTCCACCCATCTTAAAGGATGCTGGCTGGGGGATTCTGGGAGTTGAAGTCCACGTACTTAAAAGCTGCCAAGTTTAAGAAACCCCGTAAGGAGATCCTGATCGAAGTCGATTCCAGGGCGGTGCCCCTTGATGAGCTGTGCAGATTTGGGGGGGGGGGGGGGGGGGGGGGGGGGGGGGGGCAGGAATCTACTTCCTCCAGCAGATTATGCTGCATGGCAGACATTATTAGATCTTCTTCTTCTTCATCTTCATCATCTGAGTATTATTAACACTCCCTCATTTGCTGCTTTTCAGGAAGGAGTGGGGTGGTGGTGGTGGAAATTGCAGCCTGGAGCCGTAGCTGAAAGGTTCTCGACGTTAAAAACACTTCTGTCAAAACAGACCCCAAAAATAAAATAAAATAAAATTCTCAGGTGTAACAACAACAACAACAGTGTCGCTTCTAAAGCCAAACGTGTGAAGGCAACTGTGACAAACATTTGGGGGGGGGGGGAGGTATTATTGCTTCCCGCTGGGGATATTCCCTCCTCCTCCCCCCCCTTTCTCCTCCCGAAGTGTCCTTTGAAGGCCGGGGGGGGCTCAAGGGGATCCCCCCAAATTTGTTGACGAGATTCCCTCAGGTCGAATCTCCTTTTTAGGATGCTTCTGTCATGGCGGACCTTTTAGACTTCGGGTCGGTTCGTCCTGTCATGGATCGAGATCAAGAAACAATGCTGTGGGTCTCTTTTTTTCTGCAAAGAGCTTCTCATCCCCCAAGGCCACTCTCTGAAGCAGCTTCCTCCTCTCTCTCCTTGCGCGTCTTCTTCCACCACCCCTCCTCTTTTTTCCTCTTCCTCTCCTTTTCTTCCATCTTGCTCCTCTTCCTCTCCTTCTCCATTTCCTCCATCCCTCCTCCTCACCCTCTTCCTCTCAGCCTCCTCCTCCTTCCCTTCCTCCTCCTGCCTCTCCTCCTCCCTTTTCTTCTTTTCTTTCTTTCTTTCTTTCTTTCTTTCTTTCTTTCTTTCTTTCTTTCTTTCTTTCTTTCTTTCTTTCTAGCTTTCTAGCTTTCTTTCTAGCTTTCTCTCTTCCTTCTTTTCTTTCTTTCTTCTTTTCTTTCTTTTTCTTCCTTCCTTCCTTCCCTCTCTTCTTTTTCTTCCTCTCTTTTCTCTTTTTCTTTCCTTCTTCCCTGCTCTGCCTCCCTGCACCTACAACTCTACGCTTTCCTAAGCCGTTTTGCTGCTTGCGCTACACACAGCTTCCTGACCACCCCGGCAATAAATTTCAACGGTCTATGCAACAAGCTTATAAATTATTTCCCCCCACCCCGTTTTTTCAGCAAGCGCATCCAGTTTACCACCTGGTTTTGTATTCTTCTCCTCGCTTTTATATGCCTCGTAAAATAAAGTTTTTAAAAAAGTGAAATGCATGCATAATAGACGCTTGAGGCAATGGGGAGAGACTTCCAGATCGTGGCTCCTTGGCCATCTGATTGAAGTTTTTTTAAGGGTCTTGAGGCCTGTTTGGAGCCATCAACTGGGAAGAAGAAGCTTCAGCAGCTGAACAAGGATGGTGGGATAGAAGGAAGGAGAAGGAGGAGGAGAGGAGAAGAAGGAGAAGAAGGAGGAAAAGGAGGAGAGGCAGAAAAAGGAGGGGGAGAGGGAGAAAGAGAAGGAGAAATAGGAGGAGAAATAGAAGAGGGGGAAGGAGAAAGAGAAATAGGAGAAGAAGGAGAGGGAGAAAGAGGAGAAAGGAGAAGAGGGAGAAGAAGGAAGAGAGACAGGGAGAAGGACAAGGCGTAAGAGGAGGAGAAAAGGGAGAGGGAGAAAGAGGAGGAGAAAGAGGAGAAGAGGGAGAAGGAAAGTAGAAGTTGTCCATCTTCTGTGCCAGGTCCTTGGAGAAACAGGGCTACCAAAAGGATTGTCGCTTTGCAGAAGGCCAGAAAAATCAAAGCATGTGCCCTCATTCTGCAATCTTGGGGCACTTTGCTTCTCCCCCTGGTTAATCCCCTGGTTGCATTGCGAAGCAGGAAACTGCGGTCCTAACCCTCCTCTCCTCTTCCTCCCTTCGCCCCTTGCTCCGGCCCAACCCTGGCATTAATGCGGACATGCTCCAACAGCAGGGTATCCGTCACGCTCGGTTTTCCCATCGCAAAGCACCCTGGTTTTATTTTCTTTCTTTCTATTTGCTTGCTCTTCCCTTCTGAAACTGCAAAAAAAAAAAAAAAAGGTTTAAAATAACCAAAATGCAACACTCCCCAAGGGTTTTGGGTGCCGGTGGGTATACCAGGGCCGAGCCACGCACAATATTAATGCAACAGCACATTGTGTCTCTCTGTGTTAGAGTCTTATGTGACAAGGGCACCTTTCTCCTCGCAGCCTCGGCACGAAGGAATTATGATCCTCAGCAAATCCGTCCCAAAGAATCGGTGAATAGCATTTCCAGTTTTGTCGTGGGGAGGAAACTGCAAGAAGCCGAAACTCCACCGGCGAGCTGGCTTTGGGCTTAGCTCACTTGGGGACGGGTTTGTGTTGTGCCATGCTTGTTGTGTGGCTTGGAGGGAAAACACAATGCACCATGTTGTCAGGAAGCACCACTTTCAGAAAATGCATGCATTAGGAAAACAGCGCGGAAAAAAAACCCAACAACAACAACCCCATTTACCGCAGACAAAATGCACGCAACCAGACATGTATGGGTTTTCCAGCAGGCTTTTAAAATAAAAATATTCACAGGGCGACGTTTCCCTCCTCCCCAAATGGGGGCAATTTTGATGCAATTGGGGATAAAAATATTCCGTAAGAATCTTTACACGCGGCATTATTCCGACAGCATAATAATAACAACTATTATTATTATTGTTGTTGTTATTGTTGTTGTTGTTATGGCTGAGGAATTCTGGGAGTTGAAGTCCACAAGTCTTAAAGTTGCCAAGGTTGGACACCCCTGTGTTAGGGTGAGGTTTGACCATTTTACAACTTTAATTTTGTCACTGTTGACAACCAAAGCCGTTAAGCGAACCACGCAGCCGTTAAGCGCATCTGACTTCTCTCATTGACTTGGCTTGTCAGAAGCTGCCTGGGAAGGTTGTGGATGACAATCACATGACCCCGGGACACTGCAAGGGTCATAAATACATTGGTTAGGATGTCAGAAGAGCCCCGGGTTCAAATTTGAGGTCGAACCCCCGTCTGCTCTGCCTGGCTTTCTACGTGAAACCCTTCTGATCGACCCCCCCAGAATTCAACCGGGATCCCTTCCTTTCTCTCTCTCTCTCTCTCGAATGGCGGGGGTTAACCCAACGCGGACAGTTAGCCTGCTCTAAGACAAAACCACCGCCTCCCTACTCCTCCGGCCTCGATCGACTCCCCTCGGAACGCAACTGGTCAAATATTGTTTTATGGATTAGCAGATGGACTGAGAATGAGCTAATAATGAACTTCCCTGATCAATTGGGGCTCTGTAATGGCTGGAGAGCAGAGAGTGAATCAGACCAGCTTGTCTGTCTGTCTGTCTGTCTTCCTTCCCTTCCTTCCCTCCCTCTTTTTTTCCTTTCCTTCCTTCCTCTCCATTGTCCTTCCTTCCCTTCCTCCCTTGAATTTTCTCTTCCTTCCTTCCTGCCTTTCCTTTTCCTCTCCTTCCCTCCTTCTCCTTTTTTCCTTCCTTCCTTCCTTCCTTCCTTCCTTCCTTCCTTCCTTCCTTCCTCCCTTCCCTTCCCTTCCCTTCCCTTCCCTTCCCTCCTTCCCTCCTTTCCTTCCTTCCTTCCTTCCTTCCTTCCTTCCTTCCTTCCTTCCTTCCTTCCTTCCTTCCTTCTCCCCATCCCTTTCTCCCCAACCCTGCAAAGAACTAAATCCAACCACTTGGCGCAGAAACTTTCCCAAAGGAGAGGGCAGACCGGTTGTGACTCCTCCCTGCAATTTTATTTTAATCTTTTTGCCATCTTGTTCAGCGAGCTACACTGCCCCTGAATCGGCAGGTTCCACCACAGGCTGGTGGTCACTCGTTCTTGTTTGGTCCCACAGCCAGCCAGATATTCAGACTGGATTTGACAGCTAGTCAGGTAGCCTCTGAGTGTAGCAGGCAGTTCCAAGGAGGGTAGTTTTTTTTTTTTTTTGCAAAGTCAAAATATTCAGGTCTAATAAGTTCAAAATGTCCATGTATCTAAGTATCGCTCCAACGGCTCCTGTTAGTATCAGCACAACTACTGATTTCTTCCTCCATAGTTACTCATCTTCAATTTGCAGAGCACGATATTCCGTGGTTGGTTTGTTTTTTAGCCGTTTCTCTTCCCTGTGTGCCTCACCTGGTATTGCAGCATTATTACTATTATTATTATTACTATTATTACTATTACTATTACTACTACTACTACTACTACTATTATTATTATTATTATTATTATTATTATTATTATTATTTTGACAATGTATGCATTTGTGTTTTTGGTTTCTCATTCCTTTCGCAGTGGATGGATGCATCCACCGTGCCGCCGGACCTTTGCTGAAAGAAGAATGCCGGACACTGAATGGTTGCGAGACTGGAAAAGCGAAAATCACCTGTGGGTACCGTCTCCCAGCTCGATGTGAGTAGAGGCAACTGGCCATTTGAACGGGACGATTAGCTGAATCACTGAATTCAGTCAGAGGGAGAAAAAGAGGTGCAGGAAAGGGCAGGAGTGTTAAAACAGATCCGTACAAGGAAGGAATCAAGAAATGGAGTTTTTAGCCTTGAAAACCAGTGGCTACAAATTTTTTATTCCTGAACTCAGAACCCTGAATCACGGCTCTGTATCAGAGGAGGGCAAAAATCTCCTTTAAAGTTAAGAACTTGCTAACTCTGAAAGCTGTTTGACAGCATAAACAATGCTCCAGATTAGACAGTTTGACTACAAAGAGACCCTTAGAATCAGATTAAAGCTCAGAAAATCATTTTTAAGGCCTCTCTGGGCACAATGTTAAATATGCTTTGATTGACAGCCAAGCAGGAAGGCAGATCCCAATTTACTGAATCATGCAGTGTTTGAGAATAGTGGCAGTGAAACTGACCGGAGCCGGGAAGGTGTTTCTCTCGCATCCTCCAACTTTTTCTTCTCGCTTTTGCTTCATGGCGCTGCCCTCCTTCTGCCCAGTACTGCAACTGGCGAGGTCAGGGTCAGAGACAACACGCATTTCTTCATGTCCCTGTCCGTTTTCTTTCTCTCTTTTGGCAGCTCTCTGATGCCGCTGACAGTGCAGGCGCGTGGCCTTGTCAGTTTCACCAGATAGATAGGCGGGTGTGAAGCCTCAGGACCGATGTCAGTTTTCCAGCTTCCTTCGAAAGCAGCCTAGGAGAAGCTGCCCAAAAAGAGGGAGATGGTTTTGGACCTGGTGCTTTGTGACCCACGGGCTGCGTCCAGCCCTTCAGCTGACCCTGCCTGGCCCACAGTGGCAAGGGGTGGCCTTGGCGGGGTGGGGCATCAGCCACAGAGGGTGGAGCTTCAGAAGAGGCGGGGCATCAGTGACAGAAGGTGGGGCTTCATCAGCAGGGGCGGGGCATTGGCAGGGGCGGGGCATCAGCCG
>NW_020771747.1:0-12264 GCF_900518735.1 Pseudonaja textilis | reverse complement strand
AGTTGAGGGCTGTTTGGAAACTGAAACATGGAAACTGAACAGTATTCGCTGTGTGAGCAAGAAGGAGACAGCAAGGAGTCTCAGCATGGCTTAGCTCAACTAGTCAATACTAAAGCTGGTTGCTACTAAAACTGAAACTCCTCTCCTCTGCTTTTCTTTTGCATTTGGAACAGATTTCTTTTCAGGTGGGGAGCGGGAGTAGAACTGCTTAGCATCAGAGCCTTCTAATAATAATAATATATGAAATGCTAATGCTCTGATGGTCATTTTGAAAAATCCTTTCTTAGTGAGCACCTAGAAGCCAAGAAGAATATACATGCCAAATTTCAAGTTTTGTAGGCTTTATAATTCTGGAGATTTTGTGATGATGTGTGAGTGGTATTTCACTTTAATATATATATAGATATATTCAAATGTATAAGACAATAATAAGATAAAACTTAATGTAACCAACAAGTGTGTTTGCTTGCATTTGAGAGAGAGAGTATATACATACATAAACATAGACCTTTTCAATTACTTTGTGTTTTATCTTGTTATTATCTTACTTCTAGTCTGCAATAATCCAAATCAAACCTTAGTATGGCTACAGCAAGTTTAAGGCTCTTTGTAAGTAAGAATAGTAGTAAACTTTTATAGCCATATCCATCCTAGTATTTCTTATTATCTATCAGAAGTCATCTGGCTCATGAGGTATTAGCAATTAAACTAATTTATATATTTTTTTCAATTTTATTCATAAACATTTTTGAATATAGCATTTTGTCCAGATATATTATTTACAAAAAAGACAGAAAGAAAGAAACATAGCTAATACTGTAAAAATATTGTCCATTTACTAATAATAATACTAATAATATAATAACACCTAAATTAACAGCACTAGTAATACTACAGTTCCCATACAATACAGTTCCCATTCTTTGTAATTCATATTTTTAATGTTTATAGCAATTATAGTTATATATCTTCCCTGTTTTTAATAAGAACGTTCATTGTTTTTCTTCCTCTAACTTCTACCCCTTATTTTAAGCCACTCATAAAATCTATTCCACATCAAATAGCAGAAGAAGTGGGACAGCGGCTCACATGGGCTTCTTTTGCACATGGCTAGTGGTGCTACTGCCACCATGAGGCAAGTGTCAGGGCATGGATGCTTGGCTGTGGGGACCCTAAGGTAAGCCAGTGCAGGGAGCACCACCACCCCACCTGCGGAATCGCGAGCAACCAGATGGAATAGGCAGACAGTTGGTTGCACAGGCTCTTACATAGGACTTATTGTGTGTGGGGAGTAGGGCTTATATTAGGCACACATGTAAAAAACATGCTAGAGTTTATTTTCAGGACAGGTCTTATTTTCAGGGAAACATGGTATTTGTTCGATCCTGGCCTACAACTACAATTTTTAAAATGTTTTAATATTTTCTTTGTTTAAAAAAACATATATATGTGTTGTGCCTCCGAGGTTTGAACCAGGTCAGTCAGCAGATGTAGGCTCGAGTGATGAGGAAGATCTGGCATTGAGATTCGAGCCTGCATTGCTGAGCGATGTTGAGAGGAGTCTGGGGGAGGAGGAGTTGAATCTGAGAGATGAGCCTGATTTATTAGAAGTTTCAGAGGCGTCTTCCTCTTCTGGAACTCTCTCCCTGATTGCACCTCAGGTGTTAACTGTTAATCAGGAAAGTGTGCCAGAGGCTTCAAGCGATGATGAAACTGCCGGATGCTGTCTGGATGCTAGGACTAGGAGAAGATTAAGACATCAATCTCAATTAGAAAAGAGACATCCAGCCAAGGATTAATTAAAGAGACTGACATGCCCCTTCAGGGGGTATATAAGGAGCGTGTTAACGCCTCTCCCCCGCTCAAAGCAAAGTGGATTTTTAGTGCTTTTTGGATTTGGAAGAATACGTTTGAAGCGGCCGTCATGATTTATGGACAATTCAGACTTGCCAGACAGATTCCAAGAAGACTGCCAAGGACTGTGGAAACAGAGTAGTTAACTCTTTTGGGTCTGGTTTTGTTTTGCTTGAATATTTGAACTCTGAACTTTGGATTCTCACCTGTGGATACAGGTGAGACATAACATTTTTGCTTCAAGCCAAGACTCCATCTTATAACCAAGATGGACCCAACACAACTAAAGCAACTAGTGGAGCAGCAGCAACAATAAATAGACCAACTTTTACAGAATAACCAAGTACTCCAACATCAGGAAACTCAATTGGTTAATTGTGTAATGCAGTTACAGGCTCTGGTTGCTCCCCCAGCTCCTCCTCTTAGGAAAAGCCCCATATCTGTGCTGGATAAATTCTTGGGACTGACTAATATGTTCCCAGTGTTTATGGGACAATGCCAATTATTCATGTCCTTACGGCCTGAAGACTTTCCTGATGATCGGGCTAGGGTGGGGTTTGTTATTAGCCTCTTATCAGGTCCAGCTGCTAGATGGGCTACTTCTCTGCTGGTACAAAATAGCCCTTTATTAAATGACTACCAGGGTTTTCAGCAGCAATTACATGTCATGTTTGAGAATCCCATTAAGAGCCAAACTGTGGCCAGACGATTGAAGGACATTTGTCAGGGGAAACGTCCTTTGCAAGAATTCATTGCAGAGTTTCGTCTGCTCTGCATGGACTCTACTTGGAATGAGTCAGCCCACATGGATGCCTTTCAGGAGGGCTTGGCTGATGACATCCAAGATGAGCTGGTGCATGCAGAGTGGGCTCTAACCCTGAATGCGTTAGTCATACAATGTCTATGTATTGACGCCCGGCTTCATCAATGCAAGAGTAAACAACCAGTTCCAGAACCGCCTCTCACTCACGACTGCAACCTCCAGTACAACCCATGCCCTTGGTATTCCGCAATAATGTGCCCAGGACCGGAGAGCCGATGGAGTTGGGTGTACTCTGCCCACGGTTGATGGTGCAGGAACGCTCGTGAAGGTTCCAGGGAGGTTTGTGCCTTTATTGTGGGGGGCCGGGACATTTTGCTAGTTCTTGTAAATGGAGGGGGACATGAAGACCAGTGCCAGAATCGAATCCTGGGCCATCGGGAAACGGGGTGGGCCCGACCTCGGGGAAACCTTAGGTCAGGCACATATCCCACCACTACCTGAAGTGGCTGAGGTGAACTCTGGTCCTCCCCGGCATTTACTTTTGGACACGCAGGTTTTCCTACAGTCCTGGAAGGAGGGGATTCCTGTGGTTGCATTGGTGGACTCAGGGGCTACGACTAGTTTTATGGACCAGGCCTTCTCAACTCACTTTGATGTCCCTTTGGAACCACCCATCAAGGTGGAAACTGTTGACAGGCGTGAACTTAGGTCGGGGCCCATTCGCTTTGCTACCCAGCTGCTGCGTTTGGTTATCGGAGACCATGAGGAGGCGATTAGCTTCTATATCACCACGGACCTCCATCTCCCTTTGGTTCTCGGCATGTCCTGGCTACAATTGCATGATCCTTTGGTGGCTTGGGCACAGAACGCCATTTCCTTCCCAAGCCTCCAGTGCATGGATCATCTGAGACATATCAGTGCTGGCCAGGACATCGCTGCCCCCGCTGTTTCCATACCAACGGAGCTTTTGGACTACTCCGACATTTGCAGTGAGAAGGAGGCAGAACAGTTACCACCGCATCGAGCCTATGACAGTCCCATGGACCTTCTACCTGATGCCCCACTGCACAAGGGTCATCTATATTCCATGTCTGAGCCCGAATTGGCTGCTCTCCGAGATTTCCTGGATAAGAACTTGGCCCGGGGATTTATCAGACCATCCTCATCTCCTCTTTCTGCTCCCATCCTTTTTGTGAAAAAGACAGGGGATTTGCATTTATGCTGTGACTACTGCCGGTTGAACGCCATTACAGTGCGGAATAGTTATCCCTTGCCGCTCATTCCAGAGTTGATGGAGCAGTTAAGGAAGGCCACTATTTTTATGAAGCTCGATCTTCAAGGGGCCTACAACCTGGTGCAGATGCACAAAGGGGACGAGTGGAAGATGGTGTTTGGCACCCGATACGGACATTTTGAATACACCGTAATGCCGTTTGGATTGACCAACGCCCCCGCAGTTCTCCAGCATCTAATGAATGACATTTTACGGGACATGCTTGATCAGTTCGTGGTGGTGTACCTGGTCGACATTTTGATCTATTCCCGGTCCAGGGATAGCCACCTTCGTCAAGTCCGTCAGGTATTACAACGTCTTTGGGAGCATAAACTCTATGCAAAGCTGGAGAAATGCCTCTTTCCAAACTTCCATAGAGTTCTTGGGGCATATCATCTCTCCCAAGGGCATTGCCATGGACCCGAGGAAAGTAGAGGCCTTGTGTAGTTGGGAACCCCCTTGTCGAGTAAAGGACGTGCAACGTCTCTTGGGGTTCGCTAATTACTACAGGACCGTCATCCCGGATTTTGCCGAGCTGATGGATCCCATCACCCAGCTCCTTCGCAAGAAAGTCCTGTTTCAGTGGGGGCCCCCGCAGCAGCAGGCTTTTTAGTCTCTAAAGAAAGCCTCCGTTGCCAAACCTATATTGAGGCATCCTGATCCGAATCATCCATTTGTGGTCGAGACAGATGCCTCCAACATAGCTATTGGGGCGGTGTTGCTACAAGCCCCAACGGAGGGCGCACCTCTTTTCCCATGCGCATATTATTCAAGGAAGCTCACAACTTCTGAGCACAATTATACCATTTGGGAAAAGGAGTTGCTGGCCATCAAGGCTGCATTCGAGACCTGGCAACATCATCTGGAGGGGGCTCAGCACAAGGTGGAGGTTCGGACAGATCACCGTAACCTGGAACATTTGTCCACTGCCAAGAAGTTGAACCAATGACAGATCCGGTGGTCGTTGTTCTTCGCTAGGTTCAACTTTTCAGTCACATACGTTCCCAGTGGACAAAATCAGAGAGCAGATGCTCTATCTTGTAAACCCGAGTACCATAGTCCCGAGGACCCTCATCCTCCACATACGATCCTGCCACCGGAATCTTTGGCTGTTATTCAGGACCCGGTGGATTTGAGGGCTCGAGTAAGAGAGGCACAGTGTGTAGACGCTTGGTCACAGCAAAGAATGGGGGAAATTGGACCTGATTCCCCATGGACTCTAGAGGAGGGCTTGCTATGGCATCGAGGACTATTGTACGTACCCACCAGGATGCTTAGAGCCCTCATCATGACTCAATGTCATGACAATCCTGCTGCTGGCCATTTTGGCTTCTTTAAAACTCTTCACCTAGTCACACGGACTTTTTGATGGCCTCGAGTCCAAAAAGACGTCTTTTCTTACGTCGCCTCTTGTATTACATGTCGACAAGCGAAGGCCATGTTGGGTGCGCCTCCTGGACTACTTCAACTGCTGCCGACTCCGGGTAGACCATGGGGTGTGATCTCCATGGACTTTTTAACACACTTGCCCTCGTCGTCGGGTTATACAATGGTACTCGTGGTAGTTGACTTGCTCACTAAGATGGCTCATTTTATCCCTTGTCAGAAGTTCCCATCAGCCCGCACTACTGCCCAGTTATTTCTGCAGCATATTTTCTGCTTACATGGTCTGCCAGACAGGGTGGTTTTGGATCACGGTGTCCAGTTTACCGCTCAGTTTTGGAAGAACCTCATGACGGCATTACAAGTGCAGGTGTGTTTGGCATCGGCGCACCATCCGGAGACTGATGGCAGGACTGAAAAAGTGATTGGCATCCTCACCCAATATCTGAGATGTTTTGTCAACCATCGATAGAACGATTGGGTGACTTATCTCCCTTTGGCGGAGTTTGCCTTTAACAATTCGCAGCATACATCTACTCACGTAACACCATTTTATGCGAACGTGGGCTACCATCCACAATTTTTTCCATTGTCAATTGTGGACTCCCTGGTCCCAGAAATGCGAGAATTTCTCAAGGAGCTGCACTCAGTTCACTGATTAGTGGCGCAACAACTGGAACGGGCGAAGGAGGACTACAAAAGGTTTGCAGATCGTTCAAGTCGGGCAACGCCTCCGCTAGCTGTGGGTGACAAGGTGTGGTTATTCACAAAGCACTTTTGAGTCGATTGCCTGATTAAGAAGTTGGACCACCGCTTCATTGGTCCATTCCCTATTGAGGCGGTCATCAATCCCGTCGTGTATCGACTTACCCTGCCACACTCCATGCACATTCATCCTGTCTTCCACTGTTCCCTTCTGGTTCCTGACTCCCCATCGTGTACACTCCATTCTCCTGAAGGTACAGCTCCTCCATTGGTACCCAGCAATGAGACCGCCGCTGATGACACGGTTGTCAGAGTTCAGGATTCTCGTTGGCTGAAGGGGAGATTTCAATACTTTGTCAGGTGGCTGGTGAATGGATCAGAGGTTATCTCTTGGGTTGATCCTTCCACGGTTTCTGCTCTGGACCTTATCTGGAGGTTCCATGAACACTTCCCATTGAAACCGCATCTGGCTCGTCAGACTTGGGGGAAGGGCCCTGCAGTGAGGGATAGTGTTGTGTCTTCGAGGTTTGAACCAGGTCAGTCAGCAGATGTAGGCTCGAGTGATGAGGAAGATCTGGCATTGAGATTCGAGCCTGCATTGCTGAGCGATGTTGAGAGGAGTCTGGGGGAGGAAGAGGAGTTGAATCTAAGAGATGAGCCGGATTTATTAGAAGTTTCAGAGGCGTCTTCCTCTTCTGGAACTCCCTCCCTGATTGCACCTCAGGTGTTAACTGTTAATCAGGAAAGTGTGCCAGAGGCTTCAAGCGATGATGAAACTGCCGGATGCTGTCTGGATGCTAGGACTAGGAGAAGATTGAGATGTCAATCTCAATTAGAAAAGAGACATCCAGCCAAGGATTAATTAAAGAGACTGACATGCCCCTTCAGGGGATATATAAGGAGGGTGTTAACGCCTCTCCCCCGCTCAAAGCAAAGTGGATTTTTAGTGCTTTTTGGATTCGGAAGAATACGTTTGAAGTGGCCATCATGATTTATGGACAATTCAAACTTGCCAGACAGATTCCAGGAAGACTGCCAAGGACTGTGGAAACAGAGTAGTTAACTCTTTTGGGTCTGGTTTTGTTTTGCTTGAATATTTGAACTCTGAACTTTGGATTCTCACCTGTGGATACAGGTGAGACATAACATATATGTATGCTTTGAATATATGAATTCCTTCTCTCTTCTGTGTCCTTTTCACTCTTTGTCCCTCTTCGGCTGTCTCTGTATTTCAGGTTCATTCTTTTCTGAAAAGTGTCAGATTCAACAACAATGTTGGTGAGAAAATCTCCTTTGATGAAAATGGAGAATTCATTGGTGGATATGATATTATCAACTGGATCTCATTCCCAAACCAATCTTTTTTTAGGATCAGAGTTGGGATGATTGATCCCACAGCTCCAGAGGACAAGTTCTTCAATATTTCTGTAGATTCCATCACATGGTCAGTAGGATTTAATCAGGTGAGTTATTTAAATCTAGATTGGTCTCCCTTCCTTTACGTAGCATAAAAGTGTCTTTATTGTTGAAAGACTTAGAGCATCATCTGTGAACAAGCCTAAATATAAATGTTCAAGGAAGGAAAAATGTATCTGTAAGAATGATTACTTTTGTAATAGTTGATATAAAATACCCTTTACTGGGCCCTCTGTTACTTACATATAATAGCTTCATGGTTTCAAAGTAAAAGCTACAATCCAGTATACAACCCATTTCACCAGTCTGGTGACTTCAAAATTCAGAAGTTGGGAGAACTATTGTTATCTAACCACCACAAAGATTGTCTTTGGAGAGTCTTGATGATGGTTATTGAAAGCCAATAAGGGTAGATGAATTGTTATTTTAGACTAATTACATCTAAAATGATGTCATCACATTACTTCTGGATTGCACTATTTAATTCATAAATATGTTTTATGCTGGTTATTCCACATTCACCAAACACTTTCTTTTTCCTCTGTATCTTAAAATATTCTTTGTTCTTTGATAGGCGTTGCCTTTATCTCTGTGTAATGATCCTTGTGAGACAGGATACAGCAAGGAAAAGTTAGAAGGAGAATCATTTTGCTGCTATGCTTGCCATCTGTGTCCAGAGGGGAAAATATCAAAAAAGAAGGGTAGGAAATTTCCAAATACAGTATAATGGGACTAAGCCAGGAGGGTACAGCACTGTCTGTAATCCACGGTATCAATGCCAGTCAGTCTGTTCTTTTTCAGACATAGATGACTGCTCTCCATGTCCAAAAGACCAATATCCAAATCCTGACAAAAATATGTGCATTCCAAAGCGGATCACGTTTTTGTCCTATGAAGAACCCTTGGGGATCAGTCTGATTGTTCTTTCCCTTTGCTTTTCTTTTAAGACAACTTTGGTCATCACAATCTTCATGAAACACAAAGATACTCCCATTGTCAAAGCCAACAACTGGAATCTCACCTACATTCTCCTAGTTTCCCTCCTCCTCTCTTTCCTTTGTGTCTTTCTATTTCTCGGGAGACCCAATACGATTGTGTGTCTCCTTCGACAGCCAGCTTTTGGGCTCATCTTTCCAGTGGCGGTTTCTTGCGTCTGGGCCAAAACATTTGTTGTGGTTCTAGCATTCATGGCCACCAAACCTGGTTCCAGATTGAGGAAATGGGTGGGGGGAAGAATGGTTAGTTTCATTCTTCTAGCCTGCTCCCTTGTCCAAATGTGTGTTTGTGCTGTGTGGCTGATAATGTCCCCACCATACCCAGATTTTGATGCACACTCAATACCTGAAGAATTCATCCTGGAGTGCAATGAGGACTCAGTCATGTTCTTCTGTGTTTTGGGCTTTATGGGTTTTCTTGCTCTGATTTTCTTGCTCTGCTGCTTTTCTAGCTAGGAAGTTACCTGACAGTTTCAATGAAGCCAAATTCATCACCTTCAGCATGTTGGTCTTCTGAAGTGTTTGACTGTGCTTTATCCCAACGTATCTAAGCACAAGGGGAAAATATACATTGGCTGTCGAGATCTTCTCCATGATCACCTCCAGTGCTGGATTATTGGTGTGCATCTTTCTTTCCAAGTGTTTTATCATTGTGATGAGACCCGAACTGAATGATAAACATCAGCTAATGAAGAGAAACTTTTAACAAATCTTTACATTTGCCTGATAGCCTTTATATTTAGACATTGGAGATCTTCCCCACTGGCACATTTAAACCAGAGAACAATCTGCTGTAATATTGGCCTTTCATAGTGCCCTGATACTGAGATTTAGAAAGCTTTTGAAAGAGACCACAAAACCATATCAATAAATAATTGCACAAATTGATGTATGGACCTATTTCAGTATATGATATAGAAATTAAATGTGAGTTTAATCTCAAACTAAATTTGTCTTGACTAGTCATGTTAATTCGTATGCAGACTAGAATATCTAAGAGGAAGTGGGCATTAAATAGAAATGAGTGTTTTAATTTAAACAGGGAAGGCCTACAAATTGTGTCAGAATCAAGTAGATACTAGCAATTTTCTGGTGCGTATGATGTGTAGTAGTCACCTGACTGTTGTTCTGGTCCCTTTCACTGTTTTTTTTTAAACAAGTTTTATTGATTTTACCAACAAACAAACAAAACAAAACATCATTAAACATTAAAAACATAAAACCTCTTTCCATTGTAGATCCTTACAAGGCAAGTAACATATTGCTTTATATCACGTACTTATAGTTTATCCCATTTCCATATAAACACGTAAATTCCCTTTACGAAATTCCTCTTTAATCATTATTCAATCATATTTCCTTTCTGATTTATCTGCTATCCAGTCATCAACTTTATATTTTCCTCTGGCTTGTTTATAATTATTCTCATCTAGTCTTCTTCCGAGATTTTATTATTTAATTCTTAATTAAACACACACACATAAAACATAGACATAAAAACATAAAACTTTCTTCTAGAAAGTAACTTGGCCCCAGATTACCTCTTTTTGTATGGACTCAATTGTATTCACGCTCTTCTTATATACCATTACCCATCTTATTTACCATTCTATATCTATTATATAACTCCTCTCCACTTTTGCCTCATGTTAATTCTGTTTTATATATTTAATCTTGCTTTTTTAAAAAAAATATTTTTATATCTTTTGTCCATTTCTCCATTTACATCTGTCTCATTTCCAATTTAAGAAAGAATAGTTTCCCCTGGAATCACTAATCGGAGTATGATGCCTTTCTATCATTCCCCTAAGTTAAAATTTAAAATAACACCTAAATCCCAATCAGATTCTGCTTAGTACATTCTACTATTTCAAAAACCAATACTACAATAATAAATCTATAACAATCAACACATTAATACATTAAACTCTATATTCAAACTAATATTTTAAACATTCCCTTTAGTATTTTATTAAAACTTATTATCATTCATTATTAAACCTTTTAAAGTTATACCTTGATATTTTAGTCTTTTATTAGATCTTAAAAAGTTCTAATTATCTACTTATAATACAAATACCACTATTACAATACTCATGTGTACTTTGCAGAATCCCCCCTTTTTTAAAAAAAACCCCATGTTACCCATTATCCCTGAAAAAAGTTTCCTTATCTCCATCTTGTCTTATATCTTTGTAACTTTTCCCCCCTTTTCCCTCTCCTTCTTAGCTCGCCTAAACTTTTTACCCGCTTCTCTCCAAACCTCTGCCTTCTTGATTTCCCCTTTCTGTTGCATTCCTCTTTCCTTTTGCTTTCTAGCATTCTGTTGTTTTTGCATCTTCTTTTTCTCTTTCATAAACATTTTTTTTATTTCTTAAGTCCTTCCTTTTTGCTCCTCTCTTTCTCCTTTCTTTCTTAGTCACACTGTTTAGTTCATTAAAAATGGCTTCTTCTTCCTCGGCTTCTTGCAGCGGTTGTTTAATTTGCTGACACATGACAAGCGCCATATCTAGGAAACAAAGGGCTTCTCCCATAACATCTTTGCCTTCTTTCTTTATTTTTAAATATTGTTTTTTTAGTTCATCAAGAGATAGAGCCATTTTAAACTGTTTCTTCTTCTCTTTCTGTATCCTCTTCTTAAACCAATCAGTTATTTCCAAACTTAAAACAGTTCCCAAAAGTTCCAAAGTCCCACAGTCATCAAAGAGTCCAGGCAGAGTACAAGCTTCCTCTTTTTACAATTTCTCTTCTAGGGGTGAAGTCAAATTAGGGAAAGAAAAAATGTCCAATCTGTGCTTTAAGTCTTTCTTATAATTAATTTCTATTCTCTTTATCTTCAAGGCATCTCCTCCAGCAAAGTTTTAGAGTGAAAATTTGTTTTCCCAAGCCTCTCCCTTCCCACTTATAACAAAGGAGTTTAGGTTTTACCTTCTATCAAAAGGCTAGTTTCCCTTGTCCATTTGTTAATTCCATAAGGGAGGGAGAGTAACTTCCCCTTTTCGTCACTTTTCTTCGCAGCTGAAAACATCAATCGGGAACATTATAGCTTCCAAGTCATTACTTTCCCAGGTGATAAATATATCCTTAAGGTCCCAGTTCAACCAAGAAAAAACTTTCTTTAAAAAAAAAAGAAAACTCCTTCTCCCTCCTGCGCATTCTTTATTATCCAATTGCCGGCTTCTTTATGGTGGCCATAAAAGACCACCGCTGCACCGTCTTGAGAGAAGGGGGTTATTGCCGGCTGGGGGGGGTTGCGATGCCTCTCACCCCCATCCGGATCCCCCCTATCTTCAGCTGCCCCAACAGGGCAGCCTTAGCCTCCAAATCCATCAGGATCGGAGGCACCAAGGCGGCTAGCACAGCAGGGATCGCAGAGAGGCGAATCCCTGCTGTCACCGAAGCCGACAACTGGAAGTGCCCCTGGTCCCTTTCATTGTTTTAACTGTCCCCCTTCATGGCTTGGGACCCAGTTATCTGAGGAACCATCTCTTGCCAGTCACATTTAGGTGACCCACTAGAATGAAGATGCAAGGAATCTTGCATGTCCCATTGCCTAAGGAGGTACATCTTGCAGGGCCCAGAATAATATGGCTCTACCTATTATTTCATGTTATTGTATCATCAAAATTCCAACCATTTGGGGGAGGAGGAGAGGAAAGAAAAGAGGAGAAGGGGGAGGGGGAGGTGAAAAGGGAGGAGACAGAGGAGAGAGAGAAGGAAGAGAGGGGAAGGGGAGGAAGGAAGAGGGGGTGGGGAGGGGAGGAGGAGGGAAGGAGAAAGAGGAGGAGGAGGGGAGAGGGAGAGAAGAGGAAGAGGAGAAGGAGGAGTGGGATGATGAAAAGGAGGAGGAGAGGAGAAGGAGGAAAGAGAGAAGA
>NW_020771746.1:0-12066 GCF_900518735.1 Pseudonaja textilis | reverse complement strand
AGATAGATAGATAGATAGATAGATAGATAGATAGATAGATAGATAGAAAGAAAGAAATAGAGATACTGTTATTATTATTTGTTATTGCTATTGTTATATTGATATTGGTAAGATTGCTGCTATTTCCCCCCCTTATTTTAGCTTTACATTTTTGACAGAAATGAAATATGTGGAACGTCAAAATGAAATATGTAGAATGTCAAAATAAGAAATGAATAAAATTGATTTTATATAAACTGAATAGATCATATAATAATAGACCATTACTAAGGGGGCTAATCAGAACAGCCTGGGCACTAATGTTCAGTCTTCTTCCCTCCCTGCACCCTACAGGATTAGCAAAACATTAAACAGTAATATAAAGCAGATAATTGTATCAGCTGCTTTACATTACTGCAAAAAGGCGATGAAACAGAATCTACCCAAGTAGTTTATATGTTGGTGTGCAAAATCCTATTTGCCTTAATTAACAACTGCTTAGGGCTAATTTCTCAGCTGAGATCATACTTTTATCCATTCTTCATGCTGTGCTTTCTTCAGGGTTATATTTTGATTTAAAATCACACATTGAAAGCAGCAGCATAGTGCTTCAATTCATTTCAGCAAGCACCTTAATTAAGTTATTTCCTCCACAAAGGAACAAAATTCACCAACTCTTGCTATACATTTAAATAACCAATATCAATAGAGAATGAATGAGATGAGAATTTTGTTAATATAAGGCTTCCCTTGCCTCAGACATCTGTTCTGAAACTTAACATGGAAATACATTCACAAATTGCATCAGTAAATTTGATTAGTTGAAACTTTGGGGAATTTTTCCAGCTGATTAACCCAAGGACCTTATTGCTAAACATTGGCATTGTATGGATTGATCAAATTCCAAGTGAATGCCATATATTAGAGAATATAATTGCAAGTTGACTAAAAAAGGAAGGAGGCTTAATCTAATGATGACTGGGGTAAAATATTACTAGAATTATCATATTGACATAACAAACCAGTTAATTAATATCTTTATCTGATACAAAACCATATTGGCTGAATTTCATTATTGAATTATTTTCATTCAAGTTATTCACTGAAAGTATTTGTCATTCTTTAAAAAATTAAAATGCTATCATTTTGTTAAGGTGCATGAAGTAAAGTTGTACATTGCAAGTGTTTTGTTTTCAATTGGAAAAGAGTAAAGTAAATATGAACATCAAAGCATGTGAGAAAACATGTAACTTTCAATTGACAAATGGGACTTTAATGTGTCATCCCTTTTAAAATGGCACCACAGCATAATAGCTTTCTTCTAAAGGTAAAGGTCCCTTTGGAAAATAATTAAAAATACTACGCCAAAAAAATACAATAGTGAAAAATAATTTGGATTGTCCAGATGAGGAAATTGCATTTTATGTTAGACTAATGTCAATGAAAATGAGCAAGTATTAGAATTGTTACTCTTAACAATACAATGCTTAACCTGCACTTTTTTCCCACTACAGTATTATTTCAGTTTCCAATACTGAATTGTTAGTAGCAATTAGCATTATTACTGAAATTTCATCAGTGGTTTTCAGTAAAATTCTAAAAATCCAGGACTTTTCTGAAGTTCATAAGAATGACAGGTTCTATGAGACGGATACCTACTTATAGTAGCAGCACATCTAGATAAAATTCCCAGTCTTATCTTCTTACCAAGAAAATGGGGTATACATGAAATGAATGACTTGACTACTATATACCGAATTGTGCGATAAAAATCATTTGACTGTTATTCATGTTCATCTCACTAAGCAACAAAAAGAGTTTTTTAAACAATTCCAAGAATACCATCTATAAACTGCATAAAGTCTCTTTAGATTTGATTAAACCCATTTTGACATCTGCCAATCAAATAAGAATTTAAATGAATCATTAACATTGAATTACAATTAGCTTACCATTGAACTATGTTGAACTGGATGCAGTAGTAAGGATTAGAACTTGCTACTTATAATGAAACTTTGGCATACTACAATTAGCCCCATCTTGGGATTGGATAAAACTGAAGGCAATAAACCCAGGCAACTGCTAGGTACTCAAGATGCTTATAAATAAATTCACATATTTTATTGATTCATAAATACAACAATGCCACTGTACTGAAAGATTAGCCTACTGCAATATCATTCTTCATCCCCAAGTATACAGTACTTTGTAAATATAAACTTTTTTTCATGCAAACAACTTCACAAATTCATGTGAATTATTTATTTCACTTGAACTTTTGAATAATCGAAGACTAACATTGCCTGTGGTTTATTTTAATCTCTCTCCACACTGTAAAAAAAAAGGTTTTAATTTTTACCAGTTATACATTTTAATTATAGAGATGTACTAAAACAAGGTTGTTGTTTTTCTATACCATTTTGGAAAAAGCCCAAGCTCAGATTCTGCTGCATTTGAATTTCATCTCAGAAGATTCAAAGTTTATATGCCTTCCTATTAATTATCACTACAGTACTTGAATCTATTAACTGAGTGTGCATAGAATGCTTTCTTCAGTATTTTTAGTCAAGGATAACACTGATTTTTGTATCAATTCCAGAATCTAGAGAATGGGAACTGATAATAGAATACTATTATTCTATTACTAACACTTTGGGACTGTTTTTAATATTGAAAAGATGTATATATATTGAAAAGATGGTCCTTGTCTTGTGCAGTTTCATATGTGAACTAATGGAAGAATTCACACAGTGACATATTTCATTGTAACAGGGATTCGTAAGAAAAATCAGCTTATAACAAATAACAGATACTTACTCTGAGCCAAGGGATCCTGAGAACAAATACATGCAAACAATTTTGCATTTTAAATAAAATATACTACAAATATATAGGAACTCCTCTGGAATTTTGGGGGCAAGATAGGGATCTTTTCACATACCACATTATTCTGCTAATTTGAAATAATATTATGAAAAGGACAATAACCTTATGAAAAGGGCAATTTTGAATAAACTGCTTAATAATAACTCTTCGCCATAAAAAGGAGCACTAGCCTACGAAGTCTGCCTGTCCCTCTTTTAAACTGATGATTAATTGTACCCTCCCTTTCATTTTCTTGTTTTCTTTGTTATTGTTTTTTTTGTTTAGAACAAAAAAGAAGTCTCATTGGTTTGTTGGAAGGAGAACTATCTAATGAGAAAATACTACTATAAGTGGATCTATTTGTTTCTAAATACATTCATAGAAACTTGAAAATTATTTCAGATCATTTTATTGATACTGTTCTTTTGATGCCAAATATATTTAAGCACAAAATAATTGACTTTAACTTTATTTACACGAAGAGAGTGTATCAGTGAATTGCACCAGACAATGCTAATTAACAGCATGAGAAGATCACAAAAAAGGACATTGACAGGAGAGCGACAATTACTAATTTATTTGTCTCTTTCTCAATTCACTTAGAAATATCTTTGGGAGTCTAGCATGTCAGCCTTGTCAGGCATTACACTGTAGCTGTCAGCATTTTGACTGATGTAGAAGCACTACCTGCTCTTGTTTGCCCTTCCTTTCACTTGAGTGCACACAGGTAAGACAGCTTGTTGGTAATTTTTATTTAATGCTTTCAGTATCTGTGGCTGTTCTCTTTTTTTTTTTTAGTGAACATTCTGACAATAAGAAACTCCATTCGCCAAGATTTTTAAGATTCCAACTGCAAAGCACTTGTGCCACTTAACAAAGGTTTTCCTCTGGGATTTGAATACTTTTCCCACTCTTCTCTGCTGCCTTGTGATCTCAAAGACAGAAGTTTAGGATGTTTGATTTAATGGGAAAGGAAAACAAACTTCTGGAAACCAGTGGGGAAAAATTATGGGTGCAAGCGGTGTGGCAGGGCTCTGGGGATGAAAAAGAATCTGTTAAAGTTGCACATTTTTCTAAAACTACATAGATTCATTGAGTTGGAAAGGGATCTTGTAGACCATTCAGTCTAATCTACTGCTCTTTATGGAAATCAAAGCTAGTGCATTCCCAATAGATGGTTGTCATTGCAATATCAACACTACTCTTGGACATCAGGTAATTGATTCCATTGTTAAATGATTTTGACCATCTACATCTACCTTACTGTAAATTAAACTCATTCAATTTAAAGCTATTTTGAGCCAACAGAACACTATAATCTTTTATCTGATTGCCATTCACTTATTTATCATCCTTAGTCTTTCCTGGCCTCTAGGCTAAATTCAGTTTAATCAACTGTTTCCCATGATTATTATTGTATTTAAAATCTTTAAAATCTTGAATCTGTTCTACATATTTTTATATATTATTCTTAAGAAGAGCTATGGTGATTCAAGCCAAAATTCCAGCATTTTGTCCCCATACAGGCTTTTCAAGTAAAGTTCACAAACAAGAAAAACAGCTGCAGCATCCACTTATACCAAGAAGTTTATTGCTGATAACATTGGGAATAATATGAAACATTTCATCTTATGTTCCAAAATCTGGTGGAAGATAGAAAGGAAGATTTACGTGCAATTATGACAAATCTGATAGTGGCGGCTTTACAGAAATCCAAACTGGAAATTGAAAATGATGTAGACGAGGTCTACAGAGTATATACACACTATGTGAAGAGACATAGACTACCCTGAAAGGTTCACATTCAGTTTGCAAGGAAGACAACACGAGACCTCTCTATAGTAAGACCAGAGATGAACCACTTGTATACAAAGATCATGAAGTGGTTACACTGAAACAAATACCCAGGAGAGTCAGAGAGCAGAGAAGGGGCTACCAGTTTTTATCAACTCAACTTATTAGAAATGGTATTCCATTTAGGTAGCTCACCCCAGAGGGGCTTTTAGTTTCGTGGCAGGACAAAAAATACAAAATTGATACAATTGAAAAAACACAGGAATTTTGTGAATGACACCTAGAACCCGAGGAAGAACAAGAAAGTAGAGACGACTTAAATACGAGAAGCCAAGAGGAACAACTCTCCGGAGAAAAAGAATCTGATTCACACTCTGAACCCCAAAATCTTAGAGAAGAAGGGGAAGGCAACAGACTAAGAAGAAGAGAGCCTAGAACAAGGAATGAAATGAGAAATGCCTCACACAGTCAGTGACACTTTATTTTCAGTCAATATCAATAGTTTAAATTTATCATCAAAAAGAAAACAGATATTTGAGAAACTCAAAAAACAAAACTCTGACATAGCTTGTATCCAAGAAGTGCATATTCCAGACAATCAAGCAAACCTCTTAAAGAATATAAATTTGGGTAAAATGTATTCAGCACTTGCAAACAAACAAAAAAAAAGGGGGGGGGGTATTGTAGTATATGTAAAGAATTGGTTGCAACATAAACAAATATACAAAGATCAAGAAGGGAGAATGCTCTTTATAGAAATAAATGTAAACCAGAAAAAGATGTTATTAGTCACAATATAAGCCTCGAATTCAAACCAAAAAGACTTTTATAATAGGCTTCACCATAAGATAATAGAATTTGAGTATGCTAATGTATGCATTTTAGGGGACTATAATGCAGATAAAAATTATAGAACTCCCCCCCCCCCCCCCCCCCCCAAAAAAGGAAAGGAGAATACTCCCTTTGTCTTTTAATAATATGGTAAGAGAACTTAACTTGAAAGATGTGTGGAAAGAATTAAATCCAAATAAAAAACAATATACTTTTTTTCGACCCCCCACCAGTCTTGGTCCAATATAGATCAGATATGGATGGACCCTGGGTTAATGGAAAACATTGAAAGGATCAAAATTTTGCCAAATCTATGGGCTGACCATAATCCCATTCAAATTAAATGGAAAGGAAAGAGAAAAATTGGAAGATGGACGTTTAACAATACCATATTAAGAGATAAAGAATATATTGAAATGATAAGGAAAGAATTGAATGTATTTTTTGAAATAAACAAAAGAGAACATACCTCCCTACAGAATCTTTGGGATACAGAAAAAGCCTATGTGAGAGGTCTAACTATTGCTTACAATATTAAAAAGAATAAAGAAAAAAGACAGCAACAAAACATATGGAGGGAGAAACTGAAAGATTTGGAAACAAGTAGACAAAAGGACCCGAACAATTCAAACATTAAGAAAGAAATAGATCTGGTAAAACATAAGATAAATCTAAACGTACAGGAAGATCTGGCCCGAAAAATTAAATTAGCAAAACAAAATTATTTTGAAAATGCAAATAAGCTGGAGAGGTGGTTAGCCCATAAAATTAAAAAAGAACAAGAAAAGAGAACGATCGTAGCTCTCCAAGATCAGGAAGGGAAATTATGCACGTAGACCCAAGAAAAGAAAGAAATTGCTAAGGAGTTTTGTATGAAACTGTATAAACACGAAGAAATACCAGAAGAATCTATTGATCAATATTTGAATGAAAAGAACTTGCCCGAAATTACTGATGAAGAGAAAAAAAAAACGAATAATAAAATATCTATAGAAGAAATTAGGAAGACAATCAGAACACAAAAAGCAAATAAGACCCCTGGCCCAGATGGAATTCCTTCAGAATTCTATAAGGAATTCCAAGAAATAATAGAGGAGATATTGGTGGACTTGTACAATGGAGCCCTGGAGAATGCTACCATGCCTAAATCATGGATGGAAGCATATATTACCCTTATTTATAAAGAACAATCAGACCCACAAAAAATTCAAAATTATAGACCAATATCACTTTTAAATGTAGATTACAAAATAATAGCTACAATATTGGCGGAAAGATTAAAGAGAGTATTAAGTAGAATTATCCACACTGATCAGAATGGCTTCCTCCCCCATAGGCAAATAAAAACAAATGCAAGAACCATTAAGGATATATTAGAATATTATGAAGTATACTCAACCAAGACAATGGCATTGATATTTTTAGATGCCCAGAAGGCATTTGACAACCTGAATTAGAACTTCCTTATTAAACAACTGATAGGCATGAAATTTGGTGAAAATTTTATAGGATGCATTAAGACAGTTTATAACATGTAAACCGCAAAAATATTAATAAGTGGGGAAAATACAGATACCATAAAGATAAATAAGGGAGTAAGACAAGGCTGCCCCCCAGCTCCTCTATTGTACATTTTGGCAGAAGATACTCTCTTAGTACAAATTAGGCAAAAACAAGAGATTAGAGGACTAAAAATTGAAAAAGAGGAATAAAAAATCCAGGCATTCGCTGATGATATGGCATTTATATTAGAAGAACCCTTAGAAGCGAGCCCTATACTACTAAGAGAAATAGAAGAATACGGAAAGGTGGCAGGGTTAAAAATTAACAAAAAAACAAAAAACAAAAGTGTTAACAAAAAACTGTACAAAGGAGCAGAAGGAAGAACTAGCAAATAAATTAGGTATGCAGGTGGTAAATAAAGTAAAATACCTAGGGATCTGGTTGACTGCTAGATGTTCATCGATTAAAAAAGATAACTATGATAAGTTAATAACGCAAATAAAGATTTAGATAATTGGGCCAAATTGCAGTTATCGCTATTGGGACGTATAGTAAAAATGAATATTTTATGAAAATTGTTGTTCTTGTTTCAGACAGTGCCAGTCAAGTTGGAAAAGATTTTTTTGTAGAATTAAACAAATGTATATCTAAATTTATATGGCAGAGGAAAAAACCCAAAGTGAAATATAAATTATTACAGGATGCCAAGAAAAAAGGAGGATTTGGCCTTCCAGATTTTGAATTATATTATGATGCTGCTATAGTAAACTGGCTTAAGAATTGGGTTAAATTAGAAAATAGAAGGTTATTAGTAGTAGAAGGTTTTGATCTCCAACTTGGCTGGCATGCCTTCATGTGGGATGGAAAATCTAAACAACATTCATATTTCCAAAGGCACCATGTAAGAAATGTATTGTTCAAGATCTGGGGAAAGTTTTAAAAAAACACTACCCAAAGGTTCCATTGTGGTTATCTACATTGGAAGCAGTCACACGTCCAAATGTATTGGATTATGAAAATATTGCCAGGTATAAAGATTTACTATATGATACTGGAGAGCTTAAAAATAGGAACCAAATACAAATTCAAGGAAAGGAGATAGCATGGTGGCCCTTTGCACAAATACAAACCCATTATAAAAAAGATAGAGAACAATTTGGCTTTAATATGACCCCACAAGCATTAGATAAAATATGGCTAGGAGAGGAAAAGAAAACAATTAGTAAAACATATCAATATCTTTTGGACTATAAATTAAAAGAAGAAGCAGTCACAGAATCTATAATAATTTGGGCTAAAAATGTGGGTCATAGTATTGAATAGTGACTATTGTGAAATATAGAACATTTGGTACGAGTGGTTAAAGAAAAGGTAATATTTGATATTTGGATAAGTTATGGAAATGACAGAAGACATGCATTTAATCATAAACTATATAGAGAAATTAAAACATTAAAAGAACGAAGGAGTTATTGTAACAAGGCAGATCACGTGAATGATAAAGAAAAAAAAATTAACCATTGCTCAATATATGAGATATATATATATATATTTGTTTTCTGAGGTTCTCGCGGGTATTTGTATGTGGATCTTTGGTTGTTCGGGTTTTCTCCCGCGTAAGATTCGAAGTATCTAGGCAACGTTTCGATGAAGTCTCATTCATCATCTTCAGGCTTCTGTCTTCGGCTCTTGCTTCTCAGACTGATGTGAGATTGCAGCTGCTTCTTCCTTTTAACTGCTAGTGGGGGTGGGACTTGACTGGGTGGGGGCTTGGCTGTGTTCTGATTGGGTGGGGGTGTGTTCTCATTGGTAAGGGGTTTGGCTGTGTTCTGATTGGTTGGGGGGTTGGCCGTGTTCTGATTGGCTGGAGGTGTGTTCTGTTCAGGTGGGGGCTTGGTTGTGCTCAGGTTAGTCTTAGTTGCTGGGGGATTTGAGTTGGTGAGCTGTGATCTTGCTGTTTGGCTTCAAGTTCGTGGTCGTGCTGCATCTTCATAGTGGGTGTCGGTTTGCTTTGTGTATGGCTCAGAGGGGTTTGAAGTGGGTAGTGATGCAGCTGCAGTGCGGCTTCTGGTCTGTGGTCGTGTGTCATCTTCTGAGTGGGTGTGAGTCTGTTTTCTACATGGAAGTGTGGTGGTGGCATCTTGTGTGGCTCTCATGAGAGTGGGTCTGGTGTCAATCTTCATGTTAGGTACTCGTCTGTTCATGAGGGCGGGTTTCCAAATGGCTGGAAGGCGGGAGGTGTCATCTCGTTTGTTCATGTTTCCAAATGGCTGGAAGGCGGGAGGTGTCATCTCGTTTGTTCATATATTTGTATATATATTTGTTTTCTGGGGTTCTCGCGGGTATTTGTATGTGGATCTTTGGTTGTTCGGGTTTTCTCCCGCGTAAGATTCAAAGTATCTAGGCAACGTTTCGATGAAGTCTCATTCATCATCTTCAGGCTTCTGTCTTCGGCTCTGGGCTTCTCAGAGTGATGTGAGATTGCAGCTGCTTCTTCCTTTTAACTGCTAGTGGGGGTGGGACTTGATTGGGGGGGCTTGGCTGTGTTCTGATTGGGTGGGGGTGTGTTCTCATTGGTAGGGGGTTTGGCTGTGTTCTGATTGGTTGGGGGGTTGGTCGTGTTCTGATTGGCTGGAGGCGTGTTCTGTTCAGGTGGGGGCTTGGTTGTGCTCAGGTTAGTCTTAGTTGCTGGGGGATTTGAGTTGGTGAGCTGTGATCTTGCTGTTTGGCTTCAAGTTCGTGGTCGTGCTGCATCTTCATAGTGGGTGTCGGTTTGCTTTGTGTATGGCTCAGAGGGGTTTGAAGTGGGTAGCGATGCAGCTGCAGTGCCATTCCAAATACCAGAACCATCACCAAAACCGAACACTTCAACAGCAGAATAATCAGAGAAGCCATAGAGATAGAAAAACGCCCACACAGCATGAACAAACGAGATGACACCTCCTGCCTTCCAGCCATTTGGAAACCCGCCCTCATGAACAGACGAGTAACTAACATGAAGAATGACACCAGACCCACACCCATGAGAGCCACACAAGATGCCACCACCACACTTCCATGTAGAAAACAGACTCACATCCACTCAGAAGATGAGACACGACCACGGACCAGAAGCCGCACTGCAGCTGGAAAGAAAAAAGCAGCTGCAATTTCACATCACTCTGAAAAGCAAGAACCGAAGACAGAGGCCTGATGATGATGAATGAGACTTCATCGAAACGTTGCCTAGATACTTTGAATCTTACGTGGGAGAAAACCCGAACAACCAAAGATCTATATATATATATATATATATATACCGTGTTTCTCACAAAATAAAGCCAGGCCTTTATTTTATTTTTTTTGAAAAAATGGCTAGGCCCTCTTTTTGGGGGTGACTTAATTCCCCTCCCTTGCATCCTTGGGTGGGCGGGCAGCGACAGCTTGGATGTTGGCATTGGTGGGGCACTTCATATCAGGAGACCTTCCGCCACCGTTGCTTTCCCTTCTCCCTTGCTGCCGCGGCATTTAGAGCAATGCTGCAGCATTTGGCACAGCCATGTGCAGCCAGCCAGGGCTCCTCCCTGCAACCAGAGCCCGGCGGAGACACTTGCCTTCAGGCGCTCCTGTCGCCACCTTCCCTTTGCCTTCGAAGGTAAAGCCAATTATTTTAAAAACGACACCCTACTACAACAAAGCCTTCCCTGCCCGAGAGGGCAGCCCAACCCCACATGGGGAGGTGAATCTCCCGGGGCTGCAGCGCAGGATTGACCCACCTTGGGAGAAGCGCCCAGCCACCATCCCTACCTGGAGTTGGGCAGAGCACGAAGACAGGCGGGCCCTCCTTCCCGGCAGCAGAGCTCTCACCAAGGCATCGAGTGCCTCCCCACCAGACCCTCTACTCATCCCGCCAGGGCCGTGCCAGAGCCATGTGGGCTGGGCAGAGCCAGGAAAGCGAGCTGCTGCTGCACACCTGCCTGCCAAGCAAAAGAGTCAGGCCAACATGAGCTTGGCTTCCTTCCCAAGTCCCTCCAGCATGAACCCGAAGGGACCACCGGGAGAGACTGCCCGAGGCACTGATAGCGCCCACCCGTCCATGGACAGGGAGGTGAGGTGATGGCAGTGCTGCTTCCCTGGCCGGTGGAGAGAGCCCGAAGCTGCCCGTCCTTTCCACTCCTCACCCAGCCTGTCCCCATCCCCATGCATCACCAAATGCACTGGCAGCTCCAAACACTGCAGCGGAACAGGCATCAGGCAGAGGTGCTGACTCGGTGGGGCACAGCTTGGAGGAGGATGTGGCGCAGGCCGTCGCTTGCCTCCCTGTCCACAGATGGGTGGGTGCTATCACTGCCTTGGGCGGCCTCTCCTGGTGGCCCCTTCGGGTTCACGCTGGAGAGACTTGGGAAGGAAGCCAAGCTCAGGTCGGCCCAGCTCTTTTGCTTGGCAGGTGGGTGCACATCCGCGGCTTGCTTTCCTGGCTCTGCCCAGCCCGCACAGCTCTAGCACGGCCCTGGCAGGATGAGTGGAGGGTCCATTGGGGAGGTGCTAGCTGCCTTGGCGAGAGCTCCATCGTTGGGCAGGAGGGCCTGCCTGTCAGCTGCACTATGCACCCCAGGCAAAACTCTTCGCACTCTGCCCGGCGCCAGGCAGGGATGGCGGCTGGGTGCTTCTCCCAGGGTGGGCCGATCCTGTGCTGCGGCCCCGGGAGATTTGCCTCCTCACATGGGGTTGGGCTGGCCTCTCAGGCAGGGGAGGCTTTGTCGTACCGGTAGTAGGGTGTCATTTTTAAAAGAATGGGCTTTGCCTTTGAAGGTGAAGGGAAGGTGGCGACAGGAGCGCCTGAAGCCGAGTGTCTCCGCCGGGCTCTGGTTGCAGGGAAGAGCCCTGGCTGGCTGCGTGTGACTGTGCCAAACGAAGCGACGTTGCTCTAAACACCGCGACAGCAAGGGAGAAGGGAAAGCAATGGTGGAGGAAGGTCTCCTGATATGAAGTGCCCCACCAACGCCAAAGTCAATGCAGGCAGCACCATATCCAGTTATGCAACAAAACTGCTTCCTAACGGCAAGCTGCCTCCGCCATTCCTCCCCATTTTGCATGTTTAATATAGGCCATAAT
>NW_020771745.1:0-12289 GCF_900518735.1 Pseudonaja textilis | reverse complement strand
CCACCGCTGCCCCCGCCACCGCTTCTGCCCCCACCATCGCTGCCGCTTCTTCCCCTGCCACTGCTGCTGCCCCCACCACCGCTTCTGCCCCTGCCCCCACCCCCGCTGCCGCCGCTTCTGCCCCCGCCGCCGCTTCTTCCCCCGCCGCCGCCACCGCTTCTTCCCCCGCCACCGCTGCTGCTTCTGCCTCCGCTGCCCCCTCTGCTTCTTCTGCCCCCGCCGCCACCACCGCTTCTTCCCCCGCCACCGCTGCTGCTTCTGCCTCCGCCCCCGCTGCCCCCGGCGCTGCTTCTGCCCCCACCGCCGCCACCCCTGTCGCCGCTTCTACCGCGGTGGTGGCGGGGGAAGAAGTGGCAGCGGCGGTGGTGGGGGTGGCGGCGGGGGCAGAAGCAGCAGCGGTGGCAGGGGAAGAAGCGGCGGCGGAGGCAGAAGCAGCAGCAGTGGTGGGGGAAGAAGTGGCGGCAGCGGCAGCGGGGGTGGCGGCAGGGGCAGAAGCGGTGGCGGTGGGGGCAGCAGCGGCAGCGACGGCGGGGGCAGAAGCGGTGGTGGTGCCGGTGGTGGCAACAGCAGGACGTGGTGCTCTGACGGCGCCCGCCTTTTCTCTTGCTGCTTGGCCTGGCGCTCACCTCGCCCCGCCTCGTGCCTGCCTCTCCTCCTTATCCTCGCTGGCTCTGGCATGAAGGTTGGGGTGGGCACTGGGCCGCATTACGAGGCGACCTGGGCCGCATGCGGCCCGTGGGCCGCGGGTTGGACAAGCCTGCTCTAAGGCATTAGAGGATGAGTATAAAGGACTTGAAAAAGAGCTACAGAAAATGCCACAGAAAAAGGACATTAAGTTAAAAATGGATATAATCAAACATAAAATGGGTCTAACAGAAAAAGAAGAACTAGCACAGAAAATCAGAGGTTTGAAACAGAACTACTTTGATGATGCAAATAAACCAGGTAGATGGTTAGCATATAAACTGAGAAAGGAGAAAGAATCAAGGAAAATATTGCAACTAATAGATGACCAAGGCCAAGTTTGCTATGGTAGTAAAGAGAAGAAGGAAATCATACGAGACTATTATGGGAAACTATATACACAAGAGAATATTGATGAGGAAAGAGTTAAACAGTATTTACAGAATGTTAATTTACCCCAGATACCTAAAGAGATTGAAACAATGTTAGAAAGCAATATAACAATGATGGAGTTAACTGAAGCACTTAAGAAGCAAAACAATGGAAAGGCACCAGGTCCAGATGGACTTCCAGCAGAATTTTTCAAAACATTACAAGAATCGTTGAACCTTCCATTGCTAGAAGTTATGAATGAAGTTATGTTAAAAAAGAAGATACCCAAATCATGGTCAGAAGCTTATATTACACTTGTCCCAAAAGAGGAGGGCGGTCCATTACAAATCAAGAACTATAGACCTATTTCCTTACTAAACTCAGATTATAAAATTTTTTCTTCGATATTGGCAGAAAGACTTAAAACATACTTAAACAATTTTATCCATCCTGATCAAAATGGATTTCTGCCAAAGAGACAAATTAAAGACAATATGAGAGTAATCTTGGACACTTTGGAATACTATGAGGCACATCCTGAAAAACAAATGGCTCTGATATTTCTAGATGCACAGAAGGCTTTTGATAATGTGAATTGGCGATTCATGTTATTACTGCTGGAACAGATGGGCTTTGCTAAAAAATTTATTCAAGCAATAGAAGCTATATATCATAAGCAAATGGCAAAGGTAATGATAGAGGGAGAACTGACAGACTCTATTGATATAAGAAAAGGAACAAGACAAGGGTGCCCGCTATCACCTCTGTTGTTTGTGTTAACCTTGGAAGTGTTAAACAGAAATATTAGAGAATAAAAGGATATAAAAGGGATGAAAATTAAAAAGGAAGAATTCAAGTTGCAAGCATTTGCAGATGATCTGGTTTTCATTTTAGAAGACCCACTAGAAACAGCATCAAAACTTATAGAAAAGATAGAGGCATATGGATAGGTGGCTGGTTTGACAAAGATCTTGACAAAGAATATGCTATCAAGACAAAAGGAAGAATTGGCGGATGTACTGAAAATTCAGGTCATGAATAACATCAAGTACTTGGGGATACATTTGACAGCAAGATGTAATACACTAAAAGGGAATAATTATATCAAACTTAAGCAGCAGATAGCGCTAGATTTGGCGAAATGGGAAAATTTACAACTGTCATTAATAGGGAGAATATCAACAATCAAGATGAATATACTACCCAGAATTTTATATTTGTTCCAAACAATTCCAGTTAGGCTTGGAAAAGATTATTTTGAAGATTTAAATAAAATTGTGTTGAAATATATATGGCAAGGTAAGAAAGCGAGAATAAAGTTAAAACTTTTGCAAGATGCTAGAATAAGAGGTGGATTTAGTTTGCCTAATTGGGAGTTGTATTACCAAGCTACAAATTTGATGTGGGTTAAGGAATGGATAACATTAAGAAATACTAGATTGTTGACACTAGAAGGACATGATCTGTTGTTGGGGTGGCATGCTTTTTTATGGTATAAAGGAACTAAAACACAGGGGTATTTTAGAAGACATTATATACGGGAGTCTCTGTGGTTAAACTGGGAGAAGACTAAAAGACAATGTTATTTGAAAATTCCAGTCTGGCTATCGACTACTGAAACTTTTTCTTATCCTATAATATACAAAAAGGGACAAATTATTATAATCCCAGATTATCCCTGGATTGAAAAACTGACTGATTTACCTGTGAATGACTTTGGATTGCTTATTTTGGACTTTGCTTAAACCTTTCTTGAAGTAAAAACCTACATTTACTGTACAGTGTATCTGTGTACTGTGTGTGTATTATTCAAACACTTCTCTCAAATACGTCTCCCTGTATGCGCTCATTCTCCTAACAAGGAATTACTTCAACACTGGTTATGGGCCCAGGCCATACCAAGCTCAGATAACTGAGAGTTAGTGTGAATGCACAGTACTGTATACAGACAGCTGTTTACTGTTTAATTGTGGTTTACTATCCTGGTAAAAATGGCACAAGTCACGTCAACAAGTCTATCACTGATAACCCGGTTGGATGGAACAAACTATGTTTCCTGGTCTATGAAATGCAGTCTACTTCTGTGTAAAAACGGTTTATGGAATGTAGTTCAAGACCCACCGGATGTAAATGCTTGGGATCCAGAAAATGAGGATGATGCCAAGAAGCTTGCTGACTTTAAACAGAACAACAAACGAGCTCTTTGTATAATTGGACTAACACTGAGTGACCAGCAGCTAGTCCATATTCGTGGAGAAGAGTCTGCTGCTAAGTGTTGGGAGAATTTGAAGAGGATTTATGTTCGTGACAGTGTAGGTGCACACATACATCTTACACGTAAACTGTTTAGAGCACGTCTTCTAAAAGGTGGAGATATGTTAGCTCATTTAAACTTCATGAAAGAACTTTTCAAGAGCTACATAAAAAAGAATTGATATTTTCAGAGCTGCATGAAGTTTACATCATTCTTTCCTCATTGGATGAAAGTTATGAAGTTTATGTATCTTTACTGGAAGTCTTGCCCAGGGATAAACTGACATTAACTGACATAACTGGAAGGTTGTTAGAAGAAGCAAGAAGATGGCTGGATAGAGACCAACTGAGGAAGAAACAACCACAAGAAGAGGATTTATCTTCAACTGCCTATACTGTTAGGAAATGTTTTTCTTGTGGGGCTAGGGGACATATAGCTATATTCTGTAAGAAAGGAAAACAACAGAATACTGGAAAACACCAGAAGGCCAAGAAGAATGTTAGTGTAGCTATGTCTAGCAATTCAACTGTAAACAATGATTTGTGGGTTGTTGATAGTGGAGCATCACAATGCATTACTAAAGATAAAACCAGGTTTGTAAAGATGTCCACAAGTAAACATGTATCATTGGCAAATGGATGGAAGATTAAAGCATCAGGTGAAGGTACTGCATATTGTTCTTGTATAAACGAACATTTAACTATGTTATATGTACCTAAACTGAAATTTAATTTGCTATCAGTAAGGGCTTTAGTTAATCTTGGTTATGTAGTAACCTTTAGGGGAGATAACTGTATAATAGAGAAAGAGGGTAAAAGTGTTACTGCTACTTTAAAGAATGATTTATATGTAATACATGATGATCAGTTGAAGATGGCTAACTCAGTTTATAACAATGTTAAGCCACATGATGAATGTATACATTTACTGCATAGACGTCTAGGGCACATTAATTTCAAAATGCTCAAACAAACTGTTAAATTGTCAGAGGGAGTACAATTGAAACCCTGTAGCAAGTATTTAAACTGTAATGCTTGTAGTCAAGAGAAGAGCAAGGTTATTCCAGCAAATAGACTGAATGGTTTTAAGACCAAAGAACCTTTATAGGTTGTGTTTGCTGATATATATGGTCCTAAGAAACCCAGTTTGGGAGGTGCCTGTTATATTTTGAGTATTATGGACCATTACTCACCATACGGCTTCTGCTATCTTATGAAAAACAAAACAGAAACATTCCAACATTTCTTTAACTGGCTAAGGTTTGCTGAGAGAAAAATGAAAAGTAAAGTAATTACTTTAGTTACTGATAATGGGACTGAATTTGTTAACAAAAGATTCCAAACAATGTTGAAATTGGCTGGTGTTGAGCATAAACGTTCTGCACCTTACAGACCACAACATAACTCATTTATAGAATGAAGAGGGCAAACATTACAAGCCATGGCTCGCACTATGTTACCTGATTCTGGTTTACCTGAAACACTGTGGGGTGAGGCCATAATGTGTAGCAATCATGTGTTAAACAACGTAGTTAACACAACAACTGGAGAATTACCATTCACTCGTTGGCATGGCAGAAAGCCAAATTTAAGTTACTTACACACATTTGGAGCTCCAGCATGGGTGTATAATCCCTCACAAGTAAGACTGAAGGGGCAACATAGAGCTAGAAGTTATTTTTTGTGGGTTATGAGGCCAACCATAGATCATTTAGATTCTGGGATCAAGGCACAGTTCATGTTTATTGCAGTGCTAATGCAAAAATTTTTGAGCACGTTGGATGGGATAAACTGGAACAGGAATCCAGCAATGATATCATTATTGACACCCAAATAGTCCCTAAAGATAAAATCAGTAAAACCACAAATAGCCATTAAAGAGGAAGGACAGGAGGAAGTAGGAGAACAGGGACAGGAGGAGGTAGAAGAACAGGAGCAGGTGGCACAGGAAAGTCCACCAGTAAGCCCTATATTACCAAGACGTTCAACCCGAGTAACATGACCACCTGATAGATATCAGGCTAGTGTTGTATGCCAAATGAATACAGTTCCAAGTAATTATAATGAATTAAAACTGTTTCCTGCTAAGGATCAGGCTGCTTGGCAGAAAGCAATGGATAAGGAACTGGAATCATTAAAAAGACTGGAGGTATACGAAAATGTTAAGTTACCACCAGGTAAACATGCCATAGGATATAAATGGATATATAAACTGAAGACAGGTGTAGATGGGACTGTTACCCATAAAGCCAGGTTAGTAGCACAAGGGTTCAATCAGACAGCAAATGACTACAATGAGGTGTTTGCATCTAGTCTGAAGGTTACTACATTAAGGGCAGCATTAGTGTGGGCAGCTAAGGAGAAATACATTGTAAATCATTTGGATGTAGAGATAGCTTATCTGCATGCACCATTGCAACACACTATTTTTTTAAAGAAACCTTTAGGTATCAAAGATGATAATACAACTGATTGCTGGAAATTGAAAAAGAGTCTTTATGGTTTGAAGCAATCAGGATATGAGTTGAACCAATGTATAGTTAAAGAATTAACTAAGATAGGTTTTGTGGCTGGCATGGCTGATCCATGGCTGAAACCAGAGATATTTTTATTGGAAATTTTACCTGAAATATATAGTAAAGACTTGAAATACCTGATTGTAAATATATTAAAAGTGGCTAGGATTGTATTTGCTAAAAACTGGAAAAATGAGAAAACACCATCACAGGAGGAAATCATTAAGAAAATATTGGAATGTGCTGAAATGAGTAGATTGACATTTGAAATTAGAGAACAAGATGATAAACAATTTTACAAAATTTGGGATCTATTCTATCAATGGTTAGACAATAAAATATAGTAATGAAATATGTAGATTCTTAGAAAATAATAAATATATAAAGATGTATTCTTTTCTTATTATATCTACAAAATGATTCTAGGATAGATTTGGGATGATTATATGAACTGTCATAAAACAAATTAAGTAAAATATGATTATTTCATAAAACATGAATGAATAAAAGTATAGTTAAATGATTGATTAATAATGATATTAATGTATTTAATATTTGATTGAAAATATGAGAGTATATACAATGTAATTGTAATTGAAGACTACAAAATGGAAGCACAAAACAATTTGTAAACTAACCGGCACACTGTATGTATATATTTGGAAGATGACTTGATGTTTTTATGTTTTCTTTGTTTATGTTTGTTTCCACAACCAATTAAAATTTATTTAAATAAATGGCTGCCAAGCCTAACACACACTATTAAAAAGAACCCAATACAAAGCCTGAGGATGGCAGATGAGATTCTGCCGAAACGTTGCTATTATAAAAGCACAAATATTAAGACATGGGAAAATACTCAAAGAAACCTAAATACCATATACATACATACATATACATATACATATACATATACATATACATATACATATTCATATACATATACACTCTCTATATATATTCGTAGATTTTCATGGGTGCAGGTATGCAGGTTTTGGCATGTTCGGGTCTTTTCCCATGTAAGATTGAGAGTATCTTGGCGATGTTTCAACAAGGTCCCACTCGCCATCTTCAGGCTGGTGCTTTCGGCTTTGTGCTTGTGCGAGTAAAGCATGATCAGAGCTGCAGTCTCTATAAATACTGGTGGGGAGGTGTGGTGTGCTGGCTCTGTTGTAAGTGGGCTGGTTGGCTGTGTTATTTCTTGATTAGTTGATGGAGTTGATGTTTGCAGATTGGTTGGCTTTTTCATAAGAAACTGTGTGGCTGAGGTACTGGCTGTGCGTCCACCAGCCTCCTTTGTTGTAATGACCTGAGTAATGGGCTGCGTGATGACCTTCTGAGTTCTATTGTTGTGACATCCTGGGTCTTGTGCTGTAATCTCTTGGGTCGTTGACTGTGTTGCAACATCCTGAGGTTTTGTGGTGTAACCTCCTGAGTTCCGCAATGTGATATCCTGAGCAGATGGCTGTGATGTAACGTTCTGGGTTTTGGTTTGGCTCCAAGTTTGAGGTTTGGCTATGTGTTTATGGCGTGTGTCAGTTTGCTCAGTTTGGGGGTCGGGGTGTGTGGCAGCTGGTGATGCAACCGTGGTCTGGTTTGTGGACAGTGGTTGCCTTTCGTCTATGGGATGGGTTTGGGTTTGAGTCTGGTGAGGGAGATTGGTGGTGGCATCATGTGTTGTTTTGGGTCCGGTGTTGGTTTTCTTGGCTGGGACTCGTTTGTTGATAAGAGCTAGCTTCCAGATGTCTGGTAGGCAGGAGGTATCATCCCGTTTATTCATGTTATGGGGGTGTTTCTCTTTTTTAAAAAAATAAATTTTATTAAGTTTCCAAATTTTAAAAACATAAAACTTTATACATTATTATCAACATCAACATCTTTTGCATCTCCTCACATTTTTCAGTATATGTATTTACTTATTCCTTTACCATTACATCTTACTCTTACTATAAATCAGTATCTTTTATCCTTACATCTCAATCTTCTCCATGGTATGTTTACATATTTACATATTCCCTCATTCTTTTCCTAATTGCCATTTTATTTTCTTTTTATTTCTAAACCACTCATACTAGGCATCCCAGGCCCTGTAATAAATTGAATCTTCTCTGTCTTTTATTTTCATCATTGACCTGTCCATCTCTGTACAATCTATTATTTTTTTTATAACCATGCCTTCCGGTGGAACCCTTTTTTCCTTCCAGAGTTGTGTGTACGAAATCCTTGCAGCTGTTAATATATGTAACATAATATATCTATCTGTTTTATTGCATTTTTGTGTTATTATACCTAATAAAAAAGTTTCCGAATTAAATTCAATTTTCTGATTCATGATTTCTTCTAGCCATTGTCTAATTGTATTCCAATATTTTTTCACTTCCTGGCATGTCCACCAGGTATGAAAATAAGTGCCTTTTTCTTTTCCACATTTCCAACAATTTGGGTCTGAGTTAAACATTTTTGCAAATCTAGCGGGAGGAAGGTGCCATCTGTAGAACATTTTATATTGATTTTCCTTGTATGCTGTGGATGTAATGAGTTTGTAATTTGATCCCCACAATCTCTCCCAATTTTCCAGGTCTATATTGTGGCCAACATTTTTCGCCCATACCACCATCATCTCTTTGACCACCTCCTTTTCCATTTACAATCTAGTAAAAAGTTATGTATTCTTGAAATCATTTTCTTTTCCATTTCTTGTAGAATTTTATCTAATTGATGCTTTTCCATGCAGAAACCAAATTGTTTGTCCTTCTGATATCTTGCCTGAATTTGCATGTATGGCCACCAATCTATCTTTAGATTTTGTTGCTGTAATTCTTGCCTCGTTTTTAATCTTCCTTGTGTGTCTAATAGGTCTTTGTAATTCCTCTTTTTTCCCAGATCCATTGCATTTGGGTAGATTTGTGCTTCCATAGTTGACAGCCAGTTCGGTATTTTAGCATAATGATTCTTTTTAATCTTGTTCCATGTCCAAATTAATGAATCTCTAATCACGTGTCTCTGAAAATATGAATGCTGTTTACATTTCCCATCCCATAAGAAACTATGCCACCCTTTCTGCAAGTTGTGACCCTCTATCGACAATACTCTTCTATTTTCCAGGTTGATCCAATCTTTAATCCATACCATAGCTGCAGCCTGATAATACATTTCCCAGTCAGGGAGTCCAAAGCCGGCCCTTTCTCTTTAGTCCAGTAACAATTTCATTTTTATCCTAGCTCTTTTCCCATCCCAAACAAATGTACTTATTATTCGATCTAATTCTCTAAAAAAGGTTTTATCCAATCTTATTGGTACAGTTTGAAAAAGATATAGCATTTTTGGTAGGGTAGACATTTTAATTGCCGCAATTTTTCCCAGTAGTGATAGCTGTAATTTCCCCCACGTTTCCAATTCTTTTTTGATTTGTATTATTAATTTGTCATAGTTATCTTTTTTGATTGAAGAGCATCTTTCTGTTAACCAAATGCCTAAATATTTTACCTTTTTCACACTTTGCATTCCCAATTTTCCTTCTAATTCTTTTTTTTGCTTATCTTTTAAATTTTTAGTCAATAATTTTGTTTTGTTTTTATTAATCTTAAGACCTGCGACCTTGCCAAATTCCTCTATTTCCTTTATTAATTTTACTCCCGTATCCTCTGGATCTTCCAAAAAAAATGCTATATCATCGGCAAATGCCTGTACCTTATAATGCTCCTTTTTAATTAAAGCCCCTTTTAACAATATGTTTTTTCTTTTCAGTTTGATGTTGTAGGGTACCATCAGCGTCTTTCAATTGTTGAATTGCTCTTTTTTCTTTTTCTTTCTTAAGTCTATAGGCTAGCCACCTTCCTGGCTTATTCACGTGTTCAAAATAATTCTGTTTTATCTTTTTCATGTCCTGTAACCATTCATCTTGTGCTAACATATTCAATTTATGTCTAATCATTATCCTCTCCGTATTTGCTGTCCTGTTATGTGCTGTTTTTTCTAGTGTTTTTTCTAACTCCTTAAGATTATCTAGCAGTTTAGATTGTTCTCCTTTTATTACCTTGTGTCTATGTGTATTATATGAAATTGCTAAGCCCCTGATGTATGCTTTAGTCGTAGGTTTGGAATTGATGTTTGTTGTTTTTTGTTTTCCTTCGGAAAGAACTCAAATTCTTTTTCCATCATCTTAACACATTCTTTTTCTTTTAGGATCTCCTTGTTTAGCATCCATCTTCTGTTTTTTTTCAATCCTTTCCAAATTATTTTAATGGGATTATGGTCCACCTGTGTATTAGATTCAATTTCTATTTCTTTTATATTATGTTCCATTTCCCCATTTGTCCATAACATATCCAATCTTGACCATGAAGTGTGTGGTGCTGAATAGAAAGTATACTGTTTTTTGTCTGGACTGCTTTCTCTCCATATATCTTTTAATCCTAATTCTTCCACCATTTGATAGAATACTTTTGGTAATGTTTTCCTTTTCCTTTCTTTCCCTGGATTTCCATTATTGTAATCTTCTCCTAAAATTGCTATTGCATTGAAATCACCTAGCAGGCATATGTTCTCATATTCCTGTTCTACTAATTTTCTGTATAGTTTGGTATAAAAGTTTTCTTGTTTCTCGTTTGGTGCATGTATCACTGTCAATAACATTTTCTTATAATTTATATAAACTTCTAACATCAAAATCCTACCCTCCTCATCTGCATATACCTGTTTTGCTTGTAAATGTTTCCTAATGTATATTGCTATCCCCCTCTTTTTTTGTTGGGCTAGAGATACGTATAAATCTCCTAACTTTGGTGCTTCTAACAGTTTACTTTGATGTTTCTGGATATGTGTTTCTTGAAGGCATATAATATCTAAGTGCAGTTTCTGTAGTTTATCGTTTTTTTCCTCTTAATTTGTGAATTTAAACCGTTGATGTTAATGGAAATCAATTTGATCTCTTCCGCCATCTTACTCTGTAGTTGTTTCTTGTTGAAGCTTATTTGCTCTTGTTTGGTGTCTCGTTCTTATGCCTTCTCTTTCCACTTCTTCCTGCTCTCTTTCCTCTTGTTCTGTTTCTCTTTCCTCCACCCGATCTTCTTCTTGGCTCCTACTTTCTACTTCCTCTTTGCTGTTCTGGTCTTCTCCTGATACCACATACAGTTCAAAGAATTCCCTTGCTTTTTCTATCCTGTCTATTTTATTTTTTTTATCCTGCCATGATATTAACATTCCCTCTGGGATGAACCATTTGAACAGGATGTTATTCTTATTCAGTTGGGCAGCCAGGAATCTGTATTTCTTTCTATGTTCCCTTATTCTTCTTGGAATTTGTTTCAACGTTACAATTTCTGTTCCCTTGAATATCAGCGGTTCGTCTCTTGTCAATTTATATATCTCATCTCTCAGTTGTTTCTTTGAGAATCGTATATGAACCTCTCTTGGAAGTCTAAAACATCTTGTATAGTTGGTGTATATTCTATATACCTCGTCGATTTCCCTTCAAACCTCTTGGCCCTCTTTTTGTAATGCTTCTGCTATGAGATCTGCCATTAATTTGGGCAAGTCGTCCCACCTTTCTTCTGTTACATTCTGAAATCTGAGAAAGAAATCAGCCTTTTCCATCTCCAAATATGCAGTTGCCTCTTCTAATTTCCTGTTCTCTCCCATTAATTTCTGTTCTATTTATTCTACTTTCTTATCTGTTCGTTCAACCTTTGCCTCCACTGCTTTCATTTTATGTTCCGTCTTTACTACTGTTTGTTGGATTGTACTTATCTTCTCATCTAGTTTCCATATTTTACCTTTCATTTCCCCCATTTCAGTTTTAAAGTCTGTGTGGTTTCTCACCATCATTTCTTGAATTGTTGTTAATGCCATTTCAGTTGTTTGCATATTTGATACCTGACTCTCCTTCTCAGGATTCAGCATGCCCTCTATCGAACGTTGTCCTGCTGGTGATGTTATCATTGATGTTGGGTTGGATGTTGTTTTCTTCCCAATCCTAGCAGTAGTTGTCATGGTGGACATCTTAGTCTTCCCAAATCTACCTATTTTCTTAAGAAAGTCTTTCAATATTATCATCCGTTGTATCAACTCCCTTCTGCGTTTTCTATGTTTATTCTAAACCCTTCAGTTTATCACTACAAGGTCTAATATACTTAATAATGTCTCTCCTTAATTTTATGCACACTTTATATATATATATATGTATGTATTTATACAACAATGTAAAACTATATATTGTTATTGTTTATAATCTATGATAGTCTGTAACCCTCTTAATTTTCTGATCTTATTTAATCCTTTTAATAAATTAAGTATAATTCTAAATATAATAGCTTATATAGTAAACATATATAATTCAATAAATATAGATAAACATGTGTTTGATTGTTTTCTTTTCTTATATACTATATCTTATAACTTTCTTATAGTTCAATTAATTAAGTCTATGAATCAATATATAGCCATTAATTAGTTATACATCAATT
>NW_020771743.1:0-12319 GCF_900518735.1 Pseudonaja textilis | reverse complement strand
GATGCAGCACGACCACAAACTCGAAGCCAAACAGCAAGATCCCAGCTCACCAACTCAAATCCCCCAGCAACTAAGACTAACCTGAGCCCAAATTGGCTGCTCTTCGAGATTTTCTGGATAAGAACTTGGCCCGGGGATTTATCAGACCATCGTGCCAATAAAAGAAGCCTTGACAGCCATCCAAAACCAATACAAGCCCCCCAAGCACATCCTAGATCTGACCAACCACTGCCTATCCAATACATACTTCACCTACAATGGACAAAAATACAAACAAATAGAAGGAGCACCCATGGGATCACCCCTCTCACCTGTCATCGCAAACCTCTACATGGAACACTTTGAAACACAAGCTCTAGAAAAATATAATCACAAACCCAAACTCTGGCTCAGATACGTAGATGACACCTTTATAATCTGGCCACATGGGAAAGAAAAACTGAACAACTTCCTCACACACCTCAACAGCCTACACCCCAAAATACAATTCACCATGGAAACAGAAGCCAACAATCAACTTCCCTTCCTAGATGTCTTGGTATACAAAAAATCCAATGGCTCCCTAGGACACACCATCTACCAGAAGAAAACACATACAAACTGCTATCTACATGCACTCTCACACCACCACCCAGCACAGATCAATTCCGTAGCCGAGACACTCATCTCCAGAACAAAATGCTTAGCTGATGAGCAACACCTAAAAACTGAACTACACACTCTCACTAACGTACTAACAGCCAATGGATTCCAAAGAAAGATTACCCACCTAATCCAAAAAGAAACCCCAACCAAAATCCAAGACAGAGAACAAGAGAACAGCAAAGCACTCCTCCCATAAATAAAAGGCACTACAGACAAAATCAGCAAGATCCTCCAAAAACACAACATTAAAACAGCATTCTGCACAAACAGAAAAATATCCACCATCCTAAGAAACCCCAAAGACAAAATCGAGTTAGAAAACCATGGAGTATATGAAATCTCTTGCACTGCCTGCCCCACCACATACATCAGAAAAACTAACAGAAGAATAAGTGCACGCATTGAAGAACATAAGAACTCAATCAAAAAAGAAGAACCAACCTCTTCCCTGGTCCAACACCTCAAAGCCACAGGACATAAGATTGACTTTAAAAATACCAGAACTATTGCCAAAACCGAATACTTCAACAACAGAATAATCAGAGAAGCCATAGAGATAGGAAAAGGCCCACACAGCATGAATAAACGAGATGACACCTCCCGCCTACCAGCCATTTAAAAACCCGCCCTCATGAACAGACGAGTACCTAATACAAAGAATGACACCAGACCCACACCCACGAGGGCCACACAAGATGCTACCACCACATTCCACGTAGAAAGCAGACTCACACACACACAGAAGATGAGACATGACCATGGACCAGAAGCCGCACTGCAGCTGCATCACTACCCACTTCAAACCCCTCCGAGCCATACATGAAGCAAACTGACACCCACCATGAAGATGCAGCATGACCACGAACTCGAAGCCAACCAGCAGGATCAAGCTCACCAGCTCAAATTCCCCAGCAACTAAGACTAACCTGAGCACAACCAAGCCACCACCTGAAAAGAACACACCTTCAGCCAATCAGAACACGGCCAACCCCCCACCCAATCAGAACACAGCCAAACCCCCAACCAATGAGAACACACCCCCACCCAATCAGAACACAGCCAAGCCCCCACCCAATCAAGTCACACCCCCACTAGCTGTTAAAAGGAAAAAGCAGCTGCAAGCTCACATTACTCTGAGAAGCACAGAGCTGAAGACAGAAGCCTGAAGATGATGAATGAGACTTCATCAAAACATTGCCTAGATACTTCTAAACTTACGCAGGAGAAAACCCGAATAACCAAAGATACACACACACACACAAACACACACACGTATATATAGTGACTCGGAGCTTTGAGCCTGCTCTGTTAGAAGACACAGACTTGAGCAATGAGGAAGAGGAGGATTTGGCCTTGAGGTTTGAGCCTGCTTTGCTGGAGGACACAGACTTGAGCCATGAAGAAGAGGAGGATTTGGCTCTGAGGTTTGAGCCTGCTCTGTGGGAGGATTTGGAATTGTCTTCCTCCCCAGGACCTTCCTCCCTGGTTGTGCCTCAGGTGTCGACAGATAATCAGGAGAGTGTAGTGGAGCCTCTGGCTGAGGATCAAACTGAGGAATGTTGGTTTGATGTGAGGCAAAGACGCAGGCATAGGCGTGAGATGCAATGTAGAAGGAAAGGACAAATCAGGGACTGAGATGAGAGACTGACACGCCCCTCAGGGAATAAAAGTGGGTGTGTTAGCTCTGGATTCTTGTTTGGGACAATTTGTTAATTTGGGATAGAAGCTTCAACAAATTCTGTGTGTGGCGTTTGCCTGTGATTTATGTTCTTGTTTTATTATCGGACTTGGCAGGCAGCTTGTGGGAGACTGCCAAGGACTGCTCCAGCCAAAGGAATTTAACCCTGTCATTACTGGTCTTGTCTGCTTGTTTATATTCCTTTGGAAACTTGGACTCTCACCTTGTAGGCACAGGTGAGACATAACATTTTTGTCCCGAACCTTACAAAAACCATCTTCTGACCAAGATGGATCAACAGCAGCAGCAGCAGCAGCAGATTAATCAGCTTCAAAATGATAGCCAAGTTCTGCAGCAGCAAATTACTCAGCTGGTTAATCAACTTACACTGCTGCAGGTTCATGCTGCTCCTCCTGCCCCTCGCCGTAGGAAATGCCCAGTAGCTGTGCCAGATAAGTTCTCTGGGCAGCCTGAAATGTTCCCAGCTTTCATGGGACAGTGCCAATTGTTTATGGCTCTGAAGCCAGAGGATTTTCCTGATGACCGGGCTCGAGTGGGATTTGTAATCAGCCTTCTGTCAGGCTCGGCTGCCAGGTGGGCCACTCCTTTCTTGGTGCAGGACAGTCCATTGCTAATGGACTATCAGGGGTTTTGGCATCACCTGAGTACCTTTGTCCCGAGGACCCTCTTCCTCCACATACGGTGCTGCCACTAGAATCTTTGGCCGTTATCCAGGAACCAGTGGATTTACGGACTCAGATAAGAGAGGCACAGCACTTAGATGCTTGGTCGCAGCAGAGAATGGGGGAAATTGGACCTGACTCCCCATGGACTCTGGAGGAGGGCTTACTATGACATCGGGGCTGATTATACGTGCCCACAAGGACACTTAGAGCCCTCATCATGACTCAATGTCATGACAACCCTGCTGCTGGCCATTTTGGATTTTTTAAGACCCTTCATCTTGTCACATGGACTTTTTGGTGGCCTCGAGTCCGACATGATGTCCACGCCTACGTTGCGTCCTGTGTACCGTGCCGACAAGCGAAAGCCATGACGGGTGAGCTTCCTGGTTTCCTTCAACCACTGCCGACTCTGAACAGACCATGGGGGGCAATTTCCATGGACTTTTTAATGCATTTGCCCTCTTCGTTGGGATATATGACGGTACTCATGGTGGTTGATATGTTAACTAAGATGGCTCACTTTATCACCTGTCAGAGGTTACCGTTGGCTCGTACTACTGCCCAGTTATTTTTGCAACATGTATTCCATCTGCATGGTCTGCCAGACAGGGTGGTTTCGGATCGCGGTGTCCAGTTTACCGTGCAATTTTGGAAGAGCCTGATGACCGCGTTGCAGGTGCAGGTGAGCTTGGCATTGGTGCACCATCTGGAGACTGATGGTGGGATGGAGAAGGTGATTGGCATTCTCGCCCAATATTTACAATGTTTTGTTAATCACCGACAGAACGATTGGGTGACTTACCTCCCTTTGGCGGAGCTGGCCTTCAATAACTCTCAGCACACCTCCACTCACATGACACCTTTTTACGTGAACATGGGTCTTTTCCTGTGTAAGATTAAGAATATCTTGGTGACATTTCGGCGAGGTCCCACTCGCCGTCCTCAGGCTGGTGCTTTCGGCTTCGTGCCAGTGCAAGTACTGTGTGATCGGAGCTGCCATCTCTCTATAAATACTGGTGGGGGGGGGCTGGTATATGTACACACACACACACACACACACACACACTGTTATTAGAATGTATAATTTGTCAAATGAATACAAGATGGAAAATATAACCTATGTTCTGAAATGAGATTAAAGAGGGACTTGTGTTAAAATATAAGTGGTACAATTAAAATTAAAAGGAGATAAATGTTGCATAATGTAACTAAATCTGTTAAACACTACAAATATGATTAATAATATATTATTGGTAGTAAAAACAGATATGTAGAATATGGAAATTGATACAAAATAACTCATTGAAATAGTTAATTAAAGAGAAAAACTGAATATTAAGGTTAAAGTTAATAATATTGTTAAATGTATTAACTATGGAAATACTGTCATATTTGTTTCAAAATGTAAGACACCCAGGTGTCATACTGTTCATGCAATGATAAGTTTGTGGATAAGAAAAATAAAAAACTTGTTTTAAAAAAAGAAAAGAAAAAGAAAAAACATTACATTTCTTGAAGGCATCCACAAACATTTCAAAGATTGGGCATTATCACCGAATTTTGTATGATGGTGAAAGGTTGCTGCTTTCTATTGAGATGTTTCCTTCTTGCTTGGTTTTGGGAAAGAGGACAAGTTTTGAGAGCTGCTAATCACATTCATCTTCAGCTTTTTAAAAGGCTGTTGCTTATTTTAACTAATATTGTGTCTTATGAATATCCCTGGGCAAAAACATTACATTATTCCTTGAAAATGAAGTAATTCATTTCTTTCTTTTTTTTGAAAAAAAGTTTTATTAATTTTAACCACGAACAAAAACACATAAAACATAAAACAGAAAAACATCATCCCCCTTCATAAATTTACATACAGTGCATCGATTGGTTTACAACTTTTTTTGTGTGCATCCATTTCCTAGTCACTAATATAATTATATTACATAATAGCTCATATTATCAATCAATAATTGTATAATCTAATATCATCACTAAAAAAAATCATTTATCTATAATTTTATTAATTCATATTTTAATGAGATAACTATAGTTTACTTAATTTATTTTGCAATAAATCATAAGATCATACCAAATCTATCTTGATAATGTTTTATAAAGATAATATCAAGAAAAAAAAATTTTATGCTAAATCTGAATATTCTATTATTATGTTTTATTATCTAACCATTGATAAAAAAGATCCCAAACTTCATAAAATTGCTTATCTTCTTGTTCTCTGATTTCAAATGACAATTTACTCATTTCAGCACAATCCAATATTTTCTTAATAGTTTCTTCCTCTGATGGAGTTTTCTCACTCTTCCAGTTCTTAGCAAATACAATCCTAGCCGCTGTTAATATATTTACAATCAAATACTTCAAATTTTTATTATATATATCAGGTAAGATTCCCAATAAAAAAATCTCTGGTTTCAAGTCCATATGTGTCTTTGTCATTTTTTCCAACCATATGCGAATTTTAGTCCAATATTTTCTAGCATCCTCACAAGTCCACCACATATGGTAGTATGAGCCAGATATCTGATGACATTTCCAGCACTTTTCAGAATTCTTGTCGGGGGAAAATGCCACCTGTAAAACATCTTATACAAGTTTTCTTTATAAGCTGTTGACATTGTCATTTTATAATTTTGAGACCACAATTTTTCCCATTTCTCCAAATCAATCCCATATCCAAAATTCTTCCCCGAAACTATCATTGTTTCTTTAACTTGTTCCTCCTCCAATAAAATTTCCAACAAATAACTGTATAATTTTTTAATCACTTTTTCATCAGTACCTGTCAAGATCCTGTCTAAATCAGTCAATTTATCATAAAATCCCTCCGCTTTAGAATCTATAAGATACCTTGAATGTATTTGCGCATATGAAAACCAATTCATCTTTATGCCTTGTTCTTCTAGTTTTTGCATTGTTTTAAGTTCACTCTTTTCATCCAATATTTCCCCATATCTAACTGTTTGTTCCTTCTCATATATTATAGGATAAGAAAAAGCTTCAATAGTTGATAAGCAGACTGGGATTTTCAAATAACATTTTCTCTTAATTTTCTCCCAATTCAACCATAAAGACTCCCTTATATAATGCCTTCTAAAATAGCCCAGCGATTTAGTTCCCTTATACCACAGAAAAGCATGCCATCCCTAGTAATAAATCATGCCCTTCTAGTGTCAACAATCTAGTCTTTCTTAATGTTATCCAATCTTTAACCCACATTAAATTTGCAGCTTGGTAATACAACTCCCAATTCGGAAGGCCAAAGCCTCCTCTAGTTCTAGCATCTTGCAGAAGTTTTAATTTTATTCTGGCTTTCTTACCTTGCCATATAAACTTCAACACAATTTTATTTAATTCTTCAAAGTAATCTTTACCAAGCCTGATTAGTATGGTTTGGAACAAATATACAATTCTGGGTAAAATATTCATCTTGATTGTTGAAATTCTACCTATCAATGACAATTGTAGATTTTCCCATTTCTTCAAATCAGATGCTATCTGTTGTTTAAGTTTAATATAGTTATTCTCTTTCAATGTAGTACATCTTGACGTCAAATATATCCCCAAATATTTAACCTTATTCGTAACTTGAATTTTCAATAAATCTGCCAGTTCATCTCTTTGTTTTAATAACATATTCTTTGTCAAGATCTTTGTTTTCTCTTTGTTTATTTTCAAGCCGGCCATCTCACCATAAATCTCTATCTTTTCCAGTATCTTTAAAGCTGTTCCTAGAGAATCTTCCAAAATAAAAACCAAATCATCCACAAAGGCTTGCAATTTAAATTCCTCCTTCTTAATTTTCATTCCTTTTATATTTGGATCCTCTCTAATGTTTCTATTCAGCACTTCCAAAGTCAATACAAATAACAAAGGTGATAATGGGCAACCTTGTCTTGTGCCTTTTCTTATATTAATAGAATCTGTAAAATCTCCCTCTATCATCACTCTTGCCGTTTGTTTGTCATATATGGCTTCTATTGCTTGAATAAATTTTCTAGCAAAGCTCATCTGTTCCAATAACAAAAACATGAATCTCCAATTCACATTATCAAATGCTTTTTGGGCATCTAAAAATATCAAAGCCATTTGTTTTTCAGGGTGCACCTCGTAATATTCCAAAGTGTCCAGAATTACCCTCATATTACCCCTAATTTGTCTCCTTGGCAGGAATCCATTCTGGTCAGGATGAATAAAGTTATTTAGGTATCTTTTGAGCCTTTCTGCCAAGATGGAAGCAAAGGTTTTTGTAATCTGCATTCAGTAAAGAAATAGGTCTATAGTTCTTAATTTGTGATAGATCGGCCCCTTCTTTTGGAATAAGTGTGATATAAGCTTCTGACCATGTTTTGGGTATTTTCTTATTTAACATGGCTTCATTCATAACTTCTAACAGTGGAGTGCTCAACGATTCTTGTAATGTTTTATAAAATTCTGCCGGGAGCCCATCTGGGCCTGGTGCTTTTCCATTATTCTGCCTATTAAATGCTTCCATTAGTTCCATCATTGTTATGGTACTTTCTAACATTTTTTCAGTCTCTTCAGATATCTTAGGTAGGTTAGCATTTTGTAGATAAAGCTTAATTCTTTCCTCATCAAAATCCTTCTACTTATATAATTGTCCATAAAAGTCTTGGATAATTGTCTTTTTCTCCTTATTACCATAACACATTTGGCCTTGATCATCTATTAACTGTACTATTTTCCTAGATTCTTTCTCCTTTCTCAATTTGTATGCTAGCCATCTACCTGGTTTATTTGCATCTTCAAAATAGTTCTGTTTAGCACTTCTAATTTTTTGTGCCAATTCTTCTTTCTCTGCCTGACCCATCTTATGTTTAATTATATCCATTTTGAATTTAATATCTTTTTTCTGTGGCATATTTTGCAATTCTTTTTCCAGTTTTTTATAATCATCTTCTAAAGCTTTAATAGTTTGCCTCTTCCTAATATTCTTTTTCTTTGTATAATCCATTATTAATCCTCTCGCATATGCCTTCATTGTATCCCAAACATTCTGCATTGAAGTATCTTCTTTTTTATTTTCACTGAAAAAGAAAGCCAATTCTTTGCCCATCCATTGTGTAAAGTCTTTTTCCTTTAAGATAGCGTTGTTTAATGTCCATCTAGATCTTCTTCTTTGTCCTTTCCATTTAATTGTCATAGGATTATGGTCTGCCCATATACCCGTTTCTATATTTATTTCTTGAATGTTAGATATTAGTTCTGATGAAGTCCAAATCATATCTATTCTGGACCATGATAAATGTCTATTTGAATAAAAAGTATATTGCTGGGTTTTACCATTTCTTTCTCTCCATATATCTTTTAAATTTAATTCATCTACCATTTTAAAAAAGGATTTAGGGAGAATCTTTCTATTTTGTTTTAATGCTGTCGCTGTATAGTCCAATTTATTATCTACAATTCCATTAAAATCTCCCATCATAATTATATTGACATGGTCCAGTCCAATTGATTTCATATGTAACTTTTTATAAAATTCTTCTTGTTTATCGTTCGGAGCATAAATTGCAACAAGTAGTGTTTTTATATTGTTATCCACTATTTCAACCATTAATACTCTTCCATCTTCATCAGTACAAACCAATTTTGCTGCAATAGTTTCTTTAATGTACAGGACCACTCCTCTTTTCTTACAATTAGTCAAGGAAGTAAAAGTTTTCCCCAGTTTTGGTCTTACCAATAATTGTTGATGTTGTTTTTAATATGTACTTCTTGTAGGCAAATTATATCAAATTTTAACTTATCTAATTTATGAAAGATTTTTCTTCTTTTAATAGCTGAGTTCAACCCATTTATATTCATAGAAATCATTTTTTTCCCTCCATGGTTATGTTTTATATTTAGGTCTAACAGTTCTTGTAGATCTTACTTCACATTGTTCTTTGGTCTCCATTTGTCCACCTACTGCACCTTCTTCTTTCCCCGTTCTCATCTGGTCTTCTTGAGGCTCAGTTGAAATGGTCTCTTTTTCTGTCTCTATTTCTCTTCTTCCAAAAAATTCATTGTAGAATATTTCTGCTTTCTCAATTGAGTCGATTCTGTGTCTCTGTTCTTGCCATATAAACATTAATCCTTCTGGGATCAACCATATATAATTCACGTCTTTTTCCAATAATTTTTTGGTCAAAAATCGATATTCTCTTCTCATCTCTCTCACTCTTCTGGGCACTTGTTTTAAAACCATAACCTCTTTACCTTTATATTTCAACCCCTTATCTCTCGCGACTTGTAATATTTGTGTTTTAATAGTATTTTTAGTAAATCTGACATGGATCTCCCTTGGTAGCTTATTCCTCATCGCATATCTTGTGAAAACACGATATATCTCATCTACTCCGTCCATCATCTTTTCCTCTGTTATCTCCAAAGCTCCAGCCAGAATTTCTATCATTACAGCCACCAAATCTTGTCCTTTTTCTTCCTCTATATTTTGAAATCTGAGATAGAATTCTGACCTATCCATCTCCCACTTCAACATCCCAGTTATATCTTGTTGCACCGTTGTTAATTTGCTAACAATATTTCCAATTGTCTCATCTCTTTGTTTGTCTTTCTCCTCAATTTTTTGGAGTCTCTCCTCCTGTTTCACAATCATTTGTTGAAAATTTTCAATTTTTTCATCAGTCTTTGCAATTCTTTGTTCAATACTCTCTGTTCTTTGGTCAATACTTGTTTTGAGTTCTTGTAATCCTTGTATAATTGTCACTAGATCCATTTGTACTTTATCTTGCTTCACCATTATTGATAGTCATCCTCCAGTTGATGGAGAAGCAGGAGCAGAAGTTGAACTACCAGAAGGTAAAGTTTTCTTACTCATTTGAATAACTCAGGATCTTTAAGCTCCTTTAATCCAATTAATAGGGTAGCCAATTATAATCCAATTAGGAAGAAGAAAAACATTAAAAAAAACCAGTAAAAAATAAAGAGTCCAGGATTAAAAAGAGAAGGAGAAAAAGGAGATTAAAAAGAAAAAGGAGGAGATTCCTCAGGTTCTTCTAAACCTTAATCCTATTGTGGAATAGTCAATTATGATTCAAAAATAAAAATGAAGAATAGTAAAAAAGAAAAAAAAAGAGAGTAAGACCCAATAATATTAAAAAGCAATGATTAAAAAAAAGAAGAGGAAAAAGAAAGAATTCTTCAGGTTCTTCACACCTTAATCCAATTATAAGGTCTCAAAAAATAAAAAAATAACCATAAAAATAAATAAGAAATGAAAATAGAAAATAGAAAAGGCAAAAATCCCAATATGCAAAAAGAAAAAGGAAAACTATTCTGAGGCTTTCCCTTTAAAGAGAAAAGTAAATTTAAAAATTAAAAATAAAGTCAAACAAAAGAAAAAGAAAATAGATATACAAATATTACAAAATACTGTGGGATTGAAGAGGAGGGATGAAACAGCTAAAAGAAGGTAAAAAAGAAAGCACAGTGCATCTTATTTAGTTATCCAAGGCTCTTATTATGACTTCTCCACAAATTCCAAAGCCAAACTTCAAGTACTCAATTAATAATAGAAGTTCCAAAGAACACCTGTTAAAACATTCTCCAGTGTTCTTCCCTCTATCTAATCAAGTTCCAGTGTCCTTGAGAAAGGATTCCTTCACAGCCCTTTCAACTTCCAATAAAGTATCTTCAAGCCTCTAGTTGGCAGTGTTACAAAGTTTCTTTAATCCACTCCCCCTTATTTCCCAAAAAAGCCTAATAAAAAAGGGGAAATATACATGTATATATATGTATTTAAGAAAAAAAAATTACTAAAGGGAGCCTCTGTTCTAAAAAAAACTATTAACAGTCAAGAGGGGTGGGGGAGAAAGAAAAATTAGGTGAATATAAAAAGAAAAACCAGTCTAGTTACAGTTACTAGATCACAATGGAAGTTCAATGAAAGCAAAAGTAAAAGTAAAAAGCCAAGCCTCAATTTGACATTCTCTAAATCAGTTTCATCAGTTTTTGTCCAAAGTCTTACAGGATTCTTCTCATTTTAGAGTGTCCTTAAGTCCCCGAGAAAAAAAAATTCTCACCAGCCGATGCACTTTCTCTTTCTGCCTCTTCCTTCCGGAGCTGTCACAGCTTCAGCAGCTTAAAGGCTGCCTCTCCGCCGATGGTAAAAGGGCTTCTTCTGGATCAGCCAGGGACTTTGCGATGTCCCTGGGACCAGCAGAACGCGCCCCCTACTATCACCGTCTCTATGGGACGGTTTAGGTCCATTAGGACCGACCAGGGGCAAAGATATCAGCTGCAATCTCAGAGCCCCAAGATTGCAGCTGTATCGCAGCGACGTGGCTCCGCCTTCTCCCCAGAAGTAATTGATTTCTGATGAGGTTTTCATGCTCCTACAGCAGCAGAAACAGATACATGCTAACCATCTTTTTTTCAGATGCAGCCCATTGTGAAAAGTGTCCAGATGACCAGCATTCCAATAAGAAGCGGGATCAGTGTGACCCCAAAAGTATAAGCTTCTTATCCCATGAAGAATTATTGGGACTCATCCTGGCTTTCTTTGCCATTGCTTTGTCCCTAACCACTGCCTTCATTCTGGGAATCTTCATTAAATACCAAGACACTCCCATAGTCAGAGCCAACAGCCGTGAACTCACCTACGTCCTCCTGGTTTCACTCCTGTTTTCTTTCTTGACCTCCCTTCTATTCATCGGTTGCTCCATGAAAATGACCTGTCTCCTTTGACAAACCATTTTCAGTATTGTTTTCTCAGTTGCCGTATCTTCTTTGCTGGCCAAGACTGTAATGGTGGTGGTGGTGGCCTTCCTGGCTACAAAGCCAGGAAGCAGGATGAGGAAATGGCTGGCGAAGGGTCTGGCCCACTCGACTGTTTTATCCTTATGCTTTTGGGGACACACTGATCCCGCTTCTTATTGGAATACTGGTCATCCGGACACTTTTCACAATGGGCTGCATCTGAAAAAAATCAACTTTGCATATTTGATAATGACAAGGGCTCTTACATTACGTTCACTCACTTGATTGTTCCAGGCAGTGGTGAAATTCAATTTTTTTACTACCAGTTTTGTGGGCGTGGATTGGTGGGCATCGCAGAGGAGGGATACTGTAAAATCTCCAATCAGAGGTGGTATTTGCTGGTTCTCCAAACTACTCAAAATTTCTACTACCGGTTCTCCAGAACTGGTCAAAACCTGTTGAATACCACCTCTGGTTCCAGGAAGTGGAATAAAGTTGCTGACTGTGTGAACACAAATTGTACTAACTCATGTCTAGTTTAAGTGGAATAAAGCTTATGTTTTCACTCCATTTT
>NW_020771742.1:0-12328 GCF_900518735.1 Pseudonaja textilis | reverse complement strand
AAAAAGTATAGTTCCCTTTGGGATTTTTAAAACTATTATTTTTAAAACTATTGATTGTGAAATCAATTTAACTTATACAACTCACCTGTAGTTTGTCTTCTGGAACATTCAACCAGTGATTAAAAGCTTGGGAAAGTTTAGTTCTGACCTGCTTACCTATGATTTTAAAAAGTACATAGATAATACTATATATTTTCATTCTACATAATCTATTTGTATTAAGTTCTAGGAAATGTATTAAATGAATAGGGATAGATAGTTTTCAATCAAAGCTTAAGCACAAAACTTCAATATTTCAGAAATATTTCACACTTCAAACAATTATAATTTTTAAAAATGTATTGTATAACACCCACTGTAAACATTCTGTGACCGTTAATTTTAACACAATTTTAACAATTAGAACTGATAATGCCATACTGAATGAGTTTGACATTTTTGGAATAAAGACTCAGGCAGATGAACTACCAGTTTATTTATAGACCATACCTTATTATATTGTGAATCATTACCACTGACCTGTGTTCACTCAGCAGAACTTTACACAGGACAGCTGCAATTCTTAATACCCGCCAAAGAACTGTAATCAACATATTTTATCAGCATAATATTGGTACACTATCTCCTATTAACTCCAAATCACTGCCACCAGAAAGCTGAATCCTGTATGTAGGCCAGAGGTAGTATTCACCAGGTTCTGACCAGTTCTAGAGAACTGGTAGCGGAAATTTTGAGTAGTTTGGAGAACCAGCAAATACCACCTTTGACTGGAGATTTTACATTATCCTTCCCCTGCCATGCCCACCAAGCCACACCCAGAGAACCGGTAGTAAAAAAATTTGAATCCCACCACTGATCTAGGCTTACCTAAAAATCTTACAGTAGGAAGCCTTTTTAAAAACCATTTCCCTGAAAATACAACCTATCCTGAAAGTAAGTCCTAGCTTGACTTTTATACGTGCAATATAAGCCCTACCTCCAAAATAAGCCCTAATTAAGATCCTGCCCACTCCAGAGTGCATGGATAAAAATTAAGCTAGGGTGGGGATGGGAGGGGGTAGAGCTGCCATACTTCCTTTGGACAACTGTAGCCAGGCCTCACACAACCCAACACCTGCCTTGCCAGCCCATTTTGTCTGCAGCAGGCAAGGCTGGCAAGGCTTTCCTGAAGGCCTCTGTAGCTGATAACGAAGTTCCGGATCGATCTAGAGCTCTGTTATTGGTTGCAGAAGCCTTCAGGAAAGCCTTGCCGGCTGCAGAAATTCCTGAAGGCCTCTGACCGCAAAAAGGAGGCTGGGGGCAACACACACAAGTGAGGTTAGTCAGTGGATGATATCGCCCCAAAATAAGACCTGGTGCCTTTTTTGATGGCAAAAAATAAGACAGGGTCTTATTTGGGGGGAAAAATGCATTGTACCAAACTTTAATATCTGGGACTTTCCAGAAGGAAGGACAAGGGAATTTTTCCACTATATCAGATTTAACCTCAACTTTCATAAACTGCAATTTTTGTTAGGGCAAACTCAAAAGTCAAAAAATAAGCTTTCAAGAATTCTAGAGCTTTCCAGGATGCTACAAAAATACAGGAGAAAAATCCGACTTCACATAGGACTCTGTAAAGCTACAATTAAAATAGGGGACAGATTTTAAAAGCAAAGTGGTTGACACCTTTAAAAAAATATTTGCTCTATTATTCTTTTTTCACTTTATATCCTGGGGCTTGTCCTGGTAAAAAGGGCAAGAATTGAAAGAGCAATTTCAATCCCTGGCTGCTCCCTTCATCCATTCCTTTTGTTTAGTAGACCACAAAAAATAGTTAAAAGTCTATATATTTAATAATAAATGCAACTATATTATGGCTTTGCATAGTGTGTATCAAGCTATTAGCTAATAAACACATTAAAGCTTAAAATTATATTCACATTCTCTATCCTAAACATGAAATTTTTTTATATTTTGCTACATAATAGACAAAATGTAAATTAAAAGTTAAAATTCTAACTTTTTGAATCACCCCTTTCTTTTTCCAAATACACACAGAGTGATGTCACTGATTTTAAGTGAAAGATTAGCATGTATCCCACAATAATATTTTAAATAATTGAGATTAGTATTTAATCCATAATCTTGACTTTTGTATAGTATTTGCAAAACACAATGGGTAGATTCACATATTCCACTAAGCCACACTTTATTAACAAAATACAACTTGAACGTTTTATACAACATCTTAAATGAAAAACATTTTATATTAGGCTAGGTTCATACAATGCTCAAAGCAGTTTAAATTCTGCTCACCATATATAAGTGATTTGCAAAAAGAAACTGGATTTTTTAAAAGTATTTTATTCCATGTTTGTTACTATCACTTAATGCAGAAACTTGTTTATATTTGACTGAAAAAAAGTAATGATTCAACCATTATCAATTTGCTCATCTGCAAGACAGATTGATTCCCTCAAGTCATTGTTAAAATAATCCTGGTTTATATGTTAAGAGACATATCACTGCAGAACAAGGGTATGTAAATTGAAAACAGAAGAGTACAAAATGATGATTAGGTACCAATAGGAACAAACTGAAAGCTGATTTAGAGAATAAAGGAAAAATGCATAGCTCACAAACCCAAGAGATTTGCTATGGCTACTCCAATTTATATATTACTTTCAAACATCACTATAATTCAAACAATAATTACCAGGGAGTTGAAGCAGGTAGTTGTACGGCTCTAAAAGAATTCTCTTGGATGAATCGTCTATTTCTTCCATTTTAAAAATGTGTTTCCCAAGCAGTGCCTTATAGTCTGAGAAAGAAAGAAAGTCAAAAAGGAAGAGAGGAAGGAAGGAAAGACAGAATAGAGCCTTTAAATATACATGACTCTGGTAATAACATATGATGTAGGCAGAAGAAACAACAGGAAATGTTTAACCCTAATCCAAAACATGTGCCAATGTAGAAGTGGCAGGTACTTTAAAGTATTTATGATGTCATTTCAAGTAACCATTAAACACACTATTCAGGATCAGTCAATCACCGTATTACTCAGAAGATACTACAATGAAAATTTTATGAGCATGTACTATTTATATACCAGTAAGTCTAATAATAATTTCATAATCCAATGTCTTATCCTTCAGACTGAAGTACTGCATATGGGATACTTAACATTCTCAAATATTTTAATAGAGTTCTTGTTTGAACTTTTCTCTTTTTTCCTTCTCTAAAGATTTTTTACTGCACTGCAGCTGCTATGCACTAAAACAATTTGTCTCAGACAATTTAAAAACAGAACCTGCAGTCAAATGACCTGTGCCAATCACACTGTTGACTTCTAGCACCTGTTTTGTAACATAATTTCTATTTCCCAATAGTTTTAGTTTTATATACTATAAAGAGAATAGTATATACTACTGCAGCATTTTAACTAATAATAAACTGACCTGATTAACAATCTACTCTAAATTCACAAAGCATCAGAATGCATGTATTGAAATGAAAACCTGAACTGATAAAGCGTCAACTCATATAAATGCACTCTATACTAAGTAGGTACCTAATATGGAATTCACAAAACGCTTGTAAGCCAAAATTAATCAATCATAAATTAACACATGATGAGCCCAATACAAGGGTGGGGCTGCACATTTGCCACTGTCCTTTTTATAAAGTAACTGTAAATTTGTGATTAGAAATTTCATCAGGATTTGAACTGCAGTTCTTCATGGAATAGTAAACTTGATTCAGCACTCAAAACGATCAAACAGAAAAAGGAAGAGGTACACTTACATACAATACTGCACTGTTCCCTGTAGTCATTGGGAGTCAAATGGAAGTCATAGTACAGGTAGTCCTCCACTGTTTGTAAGAGTTCATTTAGAAACCATTCCAAATTACAGTGGCACTGGAAATTCACTTTACTATTTCACTTACTAATAAAAATTTTGGGCTCAAAATTGTGGTGGCAAGTCGAGGACTACCAGTACTGTACTTTCAAAACTTCATGTTTTGTGAATATTCTTTTAAAACTTATATACAAACTCTACTGACTTGTGTAATGAAACAGTATCAATTTAATTTATTAAACTACTGAAATCTTAAATTTGACATCGACTTCTGAAATAAAATTTCAGGCTTCTTTAACATTTGACAGTAAATAGTTAATTAAAATACTTAACCTTACTTTATCTTCCTTTCTGTTTTTATAATTAACAAAAACTTTGGACAAGATACAGAGTTTCACAATGAAGTCTGAACTTGTTTTCTTAGGCATCTTTATCTTACAATTTAAAAATGTGAGAGACATTATACTTAACTAAGAACATTATATCAATATAGGCCACAATACTCTTTAGAAACTGAATGAAAACGCACCAAAAGACAATATTTTAACTGGAGCTGCTCCTTCCTGTAGGAAATAACGAGACTTTGTACTTAAAAGAAAAATCACAAAATAGATCGTTTTCTTCTTTACACTAATCAATACTTCAAATTGAACAATAAAAGTGCTTACACGTCCCCCAACACCTATTAAACAATCCACTTGGCAAAGGAAAAAGCCAAAAAAAGCTCTTAATTTACATTGAGAGAGAACAGTCTCTCATCGACCGAGCTCGGGAAGCCGGCACAAAAGAGCCGCCTCCTTTTCCTGCCTGGTCATGAGGAAAACATCAAAAGAGGAAGAGGAGGCAAACGAGCGCGCCAACACCCTCCCTGGCTGTTTACCGAAGGGGCGATTTCTCTCGTAAAGGAGCACCGGCCTTTTCTACTGGAGCGACAAGAGACCTGACAGCAAATAGAGCGGACGGAAAGGACCCGCTGCTCGGCTCTCGAAGCGAAGGGAGAAAACAAGGATAGTGCGATTCAGCGGAGCGGCGGCTTCAACCTACCGCGGCCTCCTCGGCTTCCTCACCGGCCTCAGCCACTCCTCAGCCCGCCTCAATTTAGTAGCGAGAAGCGCAAACCCAACCCCTCCCGCCTAGACCGCTCCTCCGCCCGATGGAGGGAAAATGCGCCACCGGGGCCTGTTAGCGCAGGCGCGGACTCCTCCCCTCCTCCCCCCCTTTCAAGAAGCCCTCGTCGTCTCTCTCTCATTCTCCCCCTCCATTTTCTCATTCTCCTCTTCGCCCTCCGCGAGGCATTTCGGGAGCTGTAGTAGCGGCGAAGAAAAACTCCCTCATAGACTGCGGCAAATGGGCGGGACAAAACCATGCTACCCAGAAGGCGCTACGAAGCCGAGTCTCTGTTTCCATAGAACTGGAGTGGGAATTACATCAGCGTTTCTGAGGCAGCGGCTAATGGCGATGGCGAGTAGGCGGGCCGCTCGGGTGGCGCGCCAATGCGAAGCAGGCAAGGCGGGGAGAAGGCGGGCGTCGATGCGTCAATCAGGGATCGGATCGGGGGAGGGGACGGAACAGCTTGGAGCTGAGCCGCTGCTGTCGCCGTCGCCACCGGGGTTCGGACGGGAGGAAGAAGCCTCCTCTTGGCGAGCCCTCCCTGCCCCAGAGCCAGGCCGGCGATCGCTGGAGGGACGGAGGCGGGAGCGGGGGTCGGGCGATTGGGCCCGGCGTCGAGAAGAGGCTCCGTCCTCCTCGCTCCCCCCCTCCCCCGGCAGGTTTGGGGGGGGACCAGCGAGCGGGCGACAGCCGTGGAACAAAAGGTAACGTTGCCCCGGGGAAGAGGCTGCGGGGCCCCGGCCCTGGGCGTTTCGCCGAGCTCCCCGTGGAAGGCCGAAGCCTTTCGGCGGGGGGGATCGGAGAAGGAGCGAGCGAGCGACGCGCTTTTGGGATTGTTGTTTTTCTGCTGGTTGAGGCGGCGGCGGCGGCTGCGCTCGTCGCTTCGGCTTCCCGAGAAGCGGGACCTCCGAGCCTGGGAGGAGAGAGCGGAGAGTCCCGCGGCCGGCTTCGGAGGGAGGCGTTTCCCATCGCCGCCCCCGAGCGTCCCTTCTCCGGCTTCCCGACCAGCTCGGCTGGAGCCCGGAGCTGCGGCTGTTGCTGAAACTCCGTCCGCGGAGTCAGCCCGGGGGGAGGGGAGGGAGCCTGGTGGGGGTGGGGGGAGCGAAGTGGGGCCACTTTTGCGGGAAAGAGCGGGGATGGAAAGAAATTGACGGGAAAGAGAGCTGAAAATCCCTTTCTGGTGCTCCGGCTAATATGATTCCTTTAGCACTTTATTTTCTTTATCTGGCAATATTATTAGGTTTCTCGTGTACGCAAATGAATATTCTGTACGCGCAGAACGTTTCCGCGCTACCTTGAAATTTGTGCAGTATTTCTGACAGATTCCTAAGATAGCTGCAAGTGATTGGGAGCTCAAGAATTCATTTCTCTTTAGTAAAAATCATTTTGGCTTACTCTTTTCCTTGGGAATATACTTTGGGTAGTCCTTGATTTACAACCATTCATGTAGTGACCATGTGAGGTTACAACAGCGCTGGATTGATTACTGTTTTCCACACTTACCACCGTTGCAGTCTCTCTATGATGAAGTGATTAAAATTCAGGTGCTTGGCAACTGGTTCACATTATGCAGTGTCCTGGGGGCCATGTAATCCATCTTTTGCTGCCTTCTGTCAAGCAAAGTCAAGGGGGAAGCCAGATTCACTTAACAACCATATTATTAACAACTGCAGCAACAGAAATGTTGGGCTCAATGGTGGTTGTAAGCCAAGAACTAAGCTACTGAACCATAGCAGTTTGCTAAGACTGTAGGATCTAATTTCAAGATGATTACAATTTCAAGTAATGTCAAGATGAGAAAATAATTATCAAGACCAGAATATTATGCAATATAGTGATTAAAAACAACTAATAGAAGTTTTAAATAATAAGGTACTATACTGGGAGATTCTTGCTCCACAAAACAACTTTTTACAATTCTGTCCAGAAAAGTGTTCATTTGGCTAACAATTAAACACTATGAGTTAATTAACAGGGCTTTTCTAGATTTTATTATCATGGAACAGATATTCTAAACATAAAAACTGTTAAAAACTGATAAATATTGAACACTTGAAAAAATCTTTACAATTAAAACACAGATGTTAATATAGTTACCAGTTTATAATTTGTGAAGTATGCTTTATTTCACCCATCAAATATTTTGAGAATGTACAATTTGTAAAAAACTCATGCTCTCAAGCTCACTTCCAACAAATGTTACGGTTACATTTAAATACTCTGGATGCTTTCCAATGACATGCTGCACTGATAATAATAAGTTATATTAAATTAATATAATAATTTAATGTGCTTACTGTTTAATAAAATGTTTAGAGCAGGTCTTTCTTTTAAAAAAATATAGAATTAGTAATAATACATAAAGCCATAAGCCTTCAGAGCAAATTTGGGAGGCATTCAGTAAGGAATTATTTTAAGTTAGGCACTGGCAACCACCAAACTCAATGCAACTAATAAAGGAGACAAAACTTGACACCTGCCCTACTGCAGAACTCAGCTGGCTTAATTAGGACCAATACTTTTGCACTTGAAGTGTTTACTTTTTCTGTTAATTGAAAAATGAGGACATCTATTTATGGAAATAACACATGTCTTCATGAGTTAGTTAGCTCATGAAATAGAGTTTCTTCTTTCCACAGTATAGTAGGCTGGAATTTCAAGAAACCAGTCTTGAGCTTGTGTTTGTCTTTCTCAGGAATATTGGTCAGCTATATTTCTGGAATTGAGTTATGAAGACTGATAAGCTGAAAAGGAGCAATGCTCCATTAAATGCAGGAACTATCTTTAGGGATAGAACCATTTAAATTTTAGGATTACAGTAAGTAAGGATTACAGGATGTTCAGCTATTTGACCTTGGTATATCACTTTAGGAATGCCACAGAATGGTAAGGACAATGGGCATTTTTTCCAGCCAAGAATCACTTCATTATTGTCAATATTTGGGTAGGAAGATTGATAATGCTATAATATCGCCAAAATGATACTGGATGCTTTTGTTTGAGATTTTCCCAAGCTTTTTGGTAAATAATATTTGGTAATAAAGGATTGCTCTGTTGCCAATACCAATTTTTCTACCTAAGCAGGAGAGAGAGGTATAAAATTATTTGATTTTTCAGCCTGAAATAGATGCTAGTTACGAAGGCTCTGCAATGCTTTGAGTTTCCAAAAGGTCCTTCGGCTGTGAACATACATCTGTCTGTGGCTACATCTTTTCCCAGGATCATGTGATATTGGGAGAAATGCATCTATTTTAAAGAATTATAGAGTGATGCTGTTTCTGCTCTAAATTTTGGAACTGAATCTGTAATATCACCAGCTGTGTTAATTATAAAAAACGGTTACATTCTGCAAAAGTAGCTATTTAACCATTTTTTGTTGATTTGTATAAATAGCTGGCTTTATATTAGCTTTTCTATTTTTAAAATATGTAGTTTATTAAAACATTTGTATCAAGTATATTTTTATGTATGTGTGGCAGTATCAGCCAATTTGTAGTATCAAGAGTGAGCAAAATCCAAACCTAGCTAAAAGTATTATCTGAAGTGAGAAAATGGGACTCCAAATAGAGGGGGCATAAATGTAATGTTATATTGATAAAACCACAAAAATTAAGATCAAAATATTATTTGGCATAGTCCTTCAGCTAACAGAATTATGTTTTATAATTATGTGTTTATGTGGGTGTGCCGGAAACTGGAAGAGGAACTCCCCCAGAGCACATGTGCACAACGGCCAGCTGGTCCTTGCATGCACATGTATGCTAGGCAGTTGGTGTTTGTGCATGTGGGAGCGCCGGAAAATGAAATGTCATGTGATTGTGCCAACTTATGACATCAGTTCCAGCTGCAGTCATTAATTACCCACATTCAGTAAGTTAATATCAAGTGACCATGACCAACAACTCTCTGACGACCCCCCCCCCCCAAAAAAAATATTTATTTGCTTCTTGGAAGCTGGCTGTGAAGGTCACAAATGTTGATCATATGATTGAGGGATTCTGCAAACAAAAATGCACATTGCCAAGCATCGAAGTCATGATCACATGACTGGGGATGCTATAACAGCTACTGTTTTGAGGACAGGGTATAATATTCCTTTTTCAGCACCATCATAACTTTGAATGGTTGCTGAATGAATGATCAGTAAATTAGGACTTCCTGTACTTTGCTTTAGCAATAGGAACTCTTGTCAAAAGCCTTCAATGTAGCATTGTGGTTTGGGGGTAGTACCATCCTTTATCCCTCTGATGATATTCTCTCATCTTAAAAAAATAGATCATGATGTACTATTTTTTGATATGTCATACAATCAGAATTAAGTCATAATTAAATGTGATTACAAATCAAAATAATTGATTTTGAAGCTATTTTAATTGACTTTTGTCACATGATTTTGTATGTAACTGAAAATTGAAATTTCAAAGTAATATACTGTATGCACAAATCTCCAGTTACACCCCTTATGGTCGGTTTCAATACAATTCATATGAGCACTTAGATATTGTAAAACAAATCTAATTTTTCTTGATCCTTTAAAAATCATTTCCAGAAACATTAAATTGATGTTAGTTTTCATTGTCCCTGAACATTTTGCTTAAGTATTCAATTAATGCTGTAAGTTCAGGGTTGCCCCCAAGCAATCCAATTTGTTTATAAGCTTCAGACTCAAGTTCTTCTAGTGTTTTCCGGGTATATTCAAAGGAGCCCACATTCTCAAGGTAATGTACACAGTATTTTTTTATATCCACATTTTCAGTTCTCTGTCGCAGAATATTTTGAACCTGTGTGCTCTCTGGCCTGGACCATATTGCATGAATAGTTGGGAATGAGAACTTTCCTTCAGTTAGGTCTTCACAAAAGCTTTTGTTTTCACTATATTCTTTGGAGTGTAAATTTGCATAATCATCCCTAATTTGAAAAAAGAGCCCAAGAGTGTTAAGGAGTGGTTTCAGATCATTTTTATAACTGGAAAATAACTGCATAAGGCCCACGGCTAGTCCAAAAAGGCCACCTGTCTTTTGCAGAACCATGGTTTTATATGCTTCTTCTGTAGGACAGGTATATGTATCTCTCCAGTAAATATCGAAGCCTTGGCCCTTATGGAGTTCAAGTAATTGACGGGTGAATACTTTTACAGCATCCGGATGATCAAGCGTTAAAACCTTTTGTAGACCAAGGAAATATACAAAGTTTGCACAGTTTATCACATACGGTATTCCATAAATGCTGTGGGCCACTGGAAAACCACGTCGTAGCTTTGAATTGTCTTCTATGTCATCTATAAGCAAACTTGCATTGTGCAACATTTCTGTCACTTCAATTATGATCTAATAAAAAAGACAAACACACTTTTATATTGCTATTCTTCTATATTTAGATTCCCTGATTATTTCTATTTTCATTTTTGCAATATGTCAATTCTCTCTGCTAATTAGGCTCTTAATTCCATCTTACTGACTCTGTCATTCCCACTGGGACCATGTATCCTATTGTCTATATTTCTATATATTTGTTTATATAGAGAGGCTTTTTAGTATGAATGTACTTATACAATAGTGACAGATTACCTCTATATGCACAATAACTCACAAATGAAAACATGATATACTGTATATACATACATCAAATGTAATACACCTGACTACAGAATTAATGTTTATGATATTACAACACACATATAATGTTAAGTCTTGTGATTAAAGTATTTAAAATGTTTGAAAACTGCAATCAAGAAATGAATGCTTTGGCTTGGCATCATAACCAAGTTAATTGTGTTCATCAACCCGCTTTCATCATATTGCTTATAGAAGCAGCAGAAATTTATTTGATGTGACACAAATAAGCAGTTTTCTCATGCCCATATATCAGGAGACTTGAGGGACAAATGGACTATGGTATGTGTGGGAAAACTAATATCCTCACTGCATAGTACAAATTAAGAGTGCAACGTTAGGGGATTTGTTTCAAGAGATATTTTGCCCCGGTGAACACACATACCCAACATTTATCAAGGTAGTTCTCACTCATTTAGGTATCACATTAAGAGCACAAAATAAAAATGTTTGGAAAACCAAAACTGTTCTTTTCTTTGCTAACATTTTGTTGCAGTATATCACAATCTGAAGCAGTTGCAGAGCACAATGTTTTGCCACCAGAGGTTAACATGCTACATTACTATAGTAACGTTAGTTTCAATATTTAGGTACAAACAGAACAAGAAAAAGTATAGTTCCCTTTGGGATTTTTAAAACTATTATTTTTAAAACTATTGATTGTGAAATCAATTTAACTTATACAACTCACCTGTAGTTTGTCTTCTGGAACATTCAACCAGTGATTAAAAGCTTGGGAAAGTTTAGTTCTGACCTGCTTACCTATGATTTTAAAAAGTACATAGATAATACTATATATTTTCATTCTACATAATCTATTTGTATTAAGTTCTAGGAAATGTATTAAATGAATAGGGATAGATAGTTTTCAATCAAAGCTTAAGCACAAAACTTCAATATTTCAGAAATATTTCACACTTCAAACAATTATAATTTTTAAAAATGTATTGTATAACACCCACTGTAAACATTCTGTGACCGTTAATTTTAACACAATTTTAACAATTAGAACTGATAATGCCATACTGAATGAGTTTGACATTTTTGGAATAAAGACTCAGGCAGATGAACTACCAGTTTATTTATAGACCATACCTTATTATATTGTGAATCATTACCACTGACCTGTGTTCACTCAGCAGAACTTTACACAGGACAGCTGCAATTCTTAATACCCGCCAAAGAACTGTAATCAACATATTTTATCAGCATAATATTGGTACACTATCTCCTATTAACTCCAAATCACTGCCACCAGAAAGCTGAATCCTGTATGTAGGCCAGAGGTAGTATTCACCAGGTTCTGACCAGTTCTAGAGAACTGGTAGCGGAAATTTTGAGTAGTTTGGAGAACCAGCAAATACCACCTTTGACTGGAGATTTTACATTATCCTTCCCCTGCCATGCCCACCAAGCCACACCCAGAGAACCGGTAGTAAAAAAATTTGAATCCCACCACTGATCTAGGCTTACCTAAAAATCTTACAGTAGGAAGCCTTTTTAAAAACCATTTCCCTGAAAATACAACCTATCCTGAAAGTAAGTCCTAGCTTGACTTTTATACGTGCAATATAAGCCCTACCTCCAAAATAAGCCCTAATTAAGATCCTGCCCACTCCAGAGTGCATGGATAAAAATTAAGCTAGGGTGGGGATGGGAGGGGGTAGAGCTGCCATACTTCCTTTGGACAACTGTAGCCAGGCCTCACACAACCCAACACCTGCCTTGCCAGCCCATTTTGTCTGCAGCAGGCAAGGCTGGCAA
>NW_020771741.1:0-11988 GCF_900518735.1 Pseudonaja textilis | reverse complement strand
CCCACCCACCCACCCATCTATCTACCTACCTACCTACCTACCTACCTACCTATCTCTTTTATGAATCTATGGATATCTTATCATCCATATATCCATCTATCTCTCTCCTCTATGAATCTATGTATCGATCTTTATTATTATCTATCTATGGTCCATCCATCCATCCACCCATCCACCCACCCACCCACCCATCCACCCATCCATCCATCTATCCATCCATCTATCTATCTATCTCTTCTATGAATCTATGTATCTTTATCATTATCTATCATCCATCCATCTATCCATCCATCCAATCATCCACCCACCCACCCATCCATCTATCTATCTCTTCTATGAATCTATGTATCTTTATCATTATCTATCATCTGTCCATCCATCCATCCAATCATCCATCTATCTATCTATCTATCTATCTATCTATCTATCTATCTATCTATCTATCTATCTATCTATCTCTTTCTTTTATGAATCTACGGATATCTTATCATCCATGTATCCATCTATCTATCTCTTCTATGAATCTATGTATCAATCTTTATTATTATCTATCTATGATCCATCCATCCATCCACCCATCCCTCTATCTATCTTATCTATCTATCTACCTACCTACCTACTCACCTATCCATCTATGAATCTATCATCTATTTATCCGTCTATTGATCAATATCCATCCATTCATCTATCATCAATCTATCCATCTCTACATCTCTCTCTCCCTCTCCATCCATCAATCCATTCATCCAATTATCCCTCCCTCAATCCATCTCTATCAGGGCGATCGAGGGTGGATTCTGAGCCTCTTTTAAACTAGCAGGGTCCTTCAGGTCCTCTTCTCTGCTTAGGTAGGACAAGGCATCCGCTAAAGCTGTGTCCCATAACCTTAGCAGCGTTAGAGGTCAGTGGGCTTCAAACTCCGAGGATTCTCCGGGCCGGCATTCAACTCCACCCCCTCCAAAGTTTAAAGAGACATACACACCGGTGCAAAGGAGGGCCATGATGCACGACCTCTTGGCCTGGTCAACGTCCCCGGCGCCTAAGGCATTCCCCACACGGACACTGGAGGCCACGCTCATCCCTTGTGGCAGCTGAGAAAAAAGCTCGTGTGAGTGAAGTCCTTGGTTTGGAGAGATTCTTTTGGTGCAAACCCAGCCAGGGTTAACCCCTCACCCAGGGGTCTCCAAACCAGGCAACTTTAAGACTTGTGGATGTCAACTCATAAAATATTTCTGTGGTCTTTTTTAGAGTTGCCAACAGAAAGAGAGGAGGGAGCACCAGCGTGCAAAACCGAAACTGCATTCCATAAATGTTTTCAAAGATAGTAACCAGGTGACTGAAGTTTCTGCCGTGCAAAATTCTAACTGGAGAGCATGATGGACGACTCTGGGCTATGTATGTGTCCCATTGGAGAATATGAATTACGATACACCCAGAGGGTGGGGGGAAAACCAGGGTCAAGGGTGACAATAATGATGTGCCTCAGAGTCGGCTGCACCCAGGCAGTGCCGGACATGTTAACTCCCAATAAATCATCTTTAAATTTTGGAAGTTCGGCTTCAATGGGGGGTAACTGCCGGAATTCTGACAGTGGACTTCAACTCCCAGAATTCACCAGCCAGCTATGCAGAATTCTGGGAGTTGAAGTCCACAAGTCTTAAAGTTTGGGGTCGTCTGCCCTAACCCAACCAAAGGCATACTTTAGTTTGTCAAACTTTTGATGTCACAACCGCACCAATTCACTTTGTAACAACTAAGGCAAGAAAGGTCATAAAATGGGACAGAACTCACTTAACAACTGTCTCGCTTAGCAACAGAAGGGTTGGGCTCAATTGGTGTTCGTGAGTCGAGTCCCACCTGAATTTTGTCCTCTTTGCAGCTTCTCATTCAAGGGCACAGGGGCAAGGAGTTCCAAAAATGATAAAGTACCAAACAATTATTTCCCGTAAGGAATAATGCACAGACAGTCCTCAATTTATGACAAGTTTGCTTAGTGACCGTTTGAAGTTACAACAGCACTAAAAATAACTTGTGGCCATTTTTCACCCTTACGACCGTTTACAGTATCCCCCATTGGTCACGTGATTGAAATTCGGATCCAACTGGCTCATATTTACGACGGTTTGCGGTCTCCCGGGGTCACGCGATCCCCTTTTGCGAACTTCCGACAAGCAAAATCGAGGGGGAAAACCAAATTCACTTAACAACCGGGTTATTGGTTTAGCAACTGCAGTGATTCACTTAACAACGGGGATAAGAAAGGTCACAAAATGGGGGCAAAACTCGCTTAGCAACCGCCTTGCTTAGCAACATGACTTTTGGGCTCAATTGTGGTCGTAAGTTGAGGCTTGCCCGTACCAAATTCAACAAGTTTCAAAGCCGTCGAGTATCAAGATAATACCGTAAATCTTTACTTTCTATGAATTTTTTTAACCTCAGTAACAGCTAGCTGAGCTTTGCTGTCGCAGGAAACCTGCTGCCCCAGTTTGCCCCATTAGCCTTCAGATGCAAATGAGAAATTTTCCATTTTAAGTAATGTTTCTTGTGTCAGAATTCCGGCAGTTCCCCCCCTTTTTAAATCCTGAGCCTCGAGCCAAACTTCCAAAACTTCAAAAGGATTTATTGGGAGTTAACATGTCCGGCACTGCCTGGGTGCAGCCGACTCTGAGACACATCATTCATTGTCACCCTTGACCCTGGTTTTTCCCCACCCTCTGGGTGTATCGTAATTCATATTCTCCAATGGGACACCTCCGTAGCCCAGAGTCATCAATCACGCTTCTCCCGTTAGATATTTGCCCGGCAGAAACTTCAGTCACCTGGTTATTATCTTTGAAAAACTATTTATGGAATGCACTTTCGATTTCCAAGCTGCCGCACTGCTCTTTGACACCCCTTTCCTCCCCTCCCTTTCTGTTGGCAACTCTAAAACGACCATGGAAATATTTTATGAGTTGACATCCTGCTTCTCAAAGTCTCCCACGGGTGTTCATTCTTTCTTCTTCCCCGCCTTCTGAATTGAGCAAATTCTTACCAAGTACGCGATGGTCGACAGTTCGTAGATGATGGACTGAGCGCCTAATTCCACTGTACTCATTAACCCTGAGAGGAGAGAAAACGTGGTTGGGATTCAGGAGTGTTACACAAAACAGCGAGACGAGCGGCATATGAATTGAATGGTAATACCTGTGTTTCCCCAAAAATAAGACCGAAATGGGCCCCAAAATAAGCATTAGGGCTTATTTTGGGGGGAATGTCTTATTTTTTTCCCTCATGTACAAAAGGCCAGTGGTGGGATTCAAAATAAAATTTACTACCAGTTCTGTGGGCCTGCCTTGGTGGGCATGGCATGCCTTGGTAGGCATGGCAGGGGAAGGTTACTGTAAAATGTCCATTCCTCCCCACCCCACTAACCTGCTTTTCAGCTCCGTTCTCCTCCGCAGGGCAACCAAAGAAGGCCCAGCCGATCAGCTAGGACTCAATGGGAGGCAGAGAAGAGATGGGGGTCAGGGCCAGTCAGAGGTGGGATTTGCCGGTTCTCCGAACTACTCAAAATGTCCACTACTGGTTCTCCAGAACTGGTCAGAACCTATGAATACCAGCTCTGCAAGAAACTTACTTCTTCTGCTTGCTTTGGGTACGGGGGGCAGGAGGCCGCGTGGTCCACTACTGCCGCCGCCATGAGGCAGAGGGGCTGGAGCTGCCTCATGTGCCCCGCCCCAGCTTACCTCAGAGCCCCCGCGGCCAGGTCATCCACGCCTCGACACCTGCCTCACCTTGTGGCTGTGGCACCAACACCAGCACACCCCTCTGCCTCCCGCTCTGTTGCGGCTGCGGGCAAGCAGAAGAAGTGAGCCTGTGGCCAGGTGGGCTCAGGCTGTTGCTGCTGCTGTGCGGCAGGTGTTGGGAGCATGGATGACCTGGCTGACGAGGCCCTGAGGTAAACCAGTGCGAGGTGCATGAGGCGGCTTCACCACCTCCACGCCCGCCTTGTGGCCACAGCACTGCAAGCAACCAGATGGAAAGGGCAGGCAGCCGACTGAAGCAGGGCTTATTTTGAGGGGTATTATGCACACACGTAAAACATGCTAGGGCTTATTTTTGGGATGAGTCTTATTTTCGGGAAAACAGGGTAGCAAAAATAAATATGCAGGAAATATCATTTGCCTGCAGGCAAGAACTTGGTGGGACCACAAAATAGATACAGTTGTGAATGTTGTCATCAACATTTGTCATTAACAAAGTCACCAACGTTCAATTTTGCAGGTACTAAGATTGTTGGAAGAGCTGGTACAAAAACAGCCAGGGAAGTAATTGAAGCCTGGGAATGAGGCCCCTTATCAGTCAACAGGAGTGCTGATTTACCGACAACTTACCAGGTATTTAGGGGGTGAGCGCTTGGCAGCACAAGGACACAACAGCCAACAACTTAATAGCCAGCCATCAACACCCCAATCCAAAACTAAAAAGCCACACATAACAGGCACCATATAAGCCACACACAAAATAACCCAAAGCACACCGAGTTAGACAGAAATTCACTGAGGATGGTCTCCAGCATGAATCCGAAAGTTTGGAAGAGTAAATTCATTCACAAAAGCTAAATTGCTCTAGTATTTTAGAATTGAAACAGACAGCACTTGCCACAAAACTTTCTTGATATGAAAGACTCAAAAGTCCGGACAGTAGATGTGGCGGCAGAAGAGAAGAGAAAGAACTGGAGAAGATCACAAAGAGAAGACCCACAAACAGAAACAGAACGACTAGGGCAAAAGAAAGGAATAGCAGTACCAAAAGTGTCAGGCATCTTGAGTGCAATCCCAAAACGAATGGAGCACCACTTGAACACCACCGGAATTGACACATTCCCCATCGGTCAATTGCAAGAGGCAGCTTTGATTGGAACGGCTTACATCCTGCCACGAAATATTTATTAAACAACATCTGGTTATCCCAGGTGCTTGGGAATAAATTGACAGGCAGTCAATAATGCCAAATGCAGTCTAAACATCTGGCTGGGTGGGGGAGCACCACTTGAACTCCGTCGGAGTTGACAAATTGACCATCAGTCAATTGCGGAAGGCAGCTTTGCTTGGAACGGCTTACATCCTGTCATGAGACTGCTGATATTATTAAAACATTCACATTTGTCTATTCTAGCTCCTTTGGAAGGACACGAAAGGTGGGAAAATATGACAAAGGTATAATATATTTAATAATTCATGTAATCACGGCTGCAAGATTAGTTTATGCCCCAAAATGGAAAGGTAAAGAAATGCCAGGTGAAACAGAAATAATTAGGAAAATTTGGAATTGTGCAGAAATGGATAAATTGACACAAGAATCAAAAAATAAGGATGATTCTGATTACTACAAAATATGGGGAAAGTATCACTGGTTGGAAACTAAGAAGGATCAAAAAATATAAAAAACGATTAACGTTTATGTATATATTATATACTATGTATATAAAATGTATTATTCTTTATATGAATTAGCAATGTAAGACAACTAGGTGTGTCAGGATGATTGCACCACATCCATTGTTTTTAAATGTCTTTTTCTTTTTTGTGTCTGTTCAATAAAAACTTATTTTTTTTAAAAAAAAAAATGCCAAATGCAGTCTAAATATCTGGCTGGGTGGGGGATCACCACTTGAATTCCGTCGGAATTGACAAATTCATCCCCGGTCAATTGCGGAAGGCAGCTTTGCTTGGAACGGCTGACATCCTGCCACAAAGCCTTTAATATTATTCAAACATTCACATCTTGTCTATTCTAGGTCTTTGGAAGGTCTCAATAGGTGGACAAAAAAGGCCCAAATCCAGCCTGAACATCTGACTGTGCGACCAACCAACGTCATAATAAAAATAGATGAAGTTGGTGAAAACCTTTGGCCCCACAACCGCATCACCGATAAGAACCGGACAATCTGATGGAATGCCATGTTGTCATGGCCCATGCAGAGAAATTTCAGGGTCAGTTTTAGTCATAAAGTGAGGGCTACCTATACAGGTAGTCCTCGATTTACATCAGCTCATGTAGTGACCGTTCCAAGTTACAACGGCACTGAAAAAAAGGGACTCGTGGCCTCATTCACACTAACGACCGTTGCAGCACCCCATGGGTCACGGGATCAAAACTCAGATGCTTGGCAGCTGACTCATACCTATGACGGTTGCAGTGTCCCAAGGTTACTTGCGACCTTCCGCAAAGCAAAACCAACGGGGGAGGGAAGGCTGGTTCACGGAACAACCGCACTCCTAAGTTAACCGCTGCAGTGATTCACTTAACCAACCAACGGCAAGGAAGGTCATAAAAATGGGGCAAAACTCATTTAACCGCCGCCTCGCTTAGCGACATAACGTTTCGGGTCCAGTTGTGGTCGCAAGCCGAGTTACACTACCTGTGTAACTCCACCTAAGCGTGGAAGCCACTCGCCGCCCGGAGAGACAGGTGAAAGACCCCCTGGTGGGTGAGAGAGAGAGAGAGAGAGAGAGAGAGAAACAGGGTCAGGGGTCTCACCTGCCAGGAAGCTCCCGATCTCAAAAGTCCACCACTCGATGCAGATCATAAACATGCTGGGCAGAGCGAGGCACATGAAGGGACCCCATTCCTGTAAGCACTCCATCGTCCAGCCTACAAAACAAGATGGCTGCCATGTCAGGGTGGGGGGGCGGGGGCTGTCTCTGTGTGCTTCTAGGTCTGTTCATACCCACAGAGACAGACAAGACACAAAGACACACACTTGGACACACAGTCTTGTCTGTCTCTGTGGGTATGAATAACAGGACAACAGATTTGGAAGGGACCCCGGAGGCCATCTAGCCCAACCCCCTGCTCAGGCAGGGGGACCCTGCACCATTTCAGACAAAGGCTTGTCCAGCCTCTTCTTGGAAGCCTCCGGTTGTTGGAGCAGGGTCTGTTTTATCTGTGTGTGTATCTCCGTGTGTTTGTGCGTCTATGTATCTGTGGTGTGTCTGCGTGTTTGTGTGTCCATGTCTGCTTGTGTGTGTGTGTCTGTTTCTGTGTATGTCTGTCTCTGTGTGTGTTTGTGTGTCTATGTCTGTGTGTCTATATCTGTTTGTGTGTGTGCATTTGTGTCTGTTTCTGTCTCTGTGAGTGTGTCTGCGTATTTGTGTGTCTATGTCTGTCTGTTTGGGTGTCCATGTATCTGTGGTGTGTTTGTGTATGTGTCAGTTTGAGTATGTGTCTATGTCTGTGTGTCTGCGTGTTTGTGTGTCCATGTCTGTTTGTGTAATCTGTGTGTGTGTCTGTTTTTGTCTATGTCTGTCTGTCTCTGTGTGTGTGTGTTTGTGTGTCTATGTCTATTTGGGTGTCTATGTATCTGTGGTGTGTTTGTGTATCTATATCTGTTTGTGTATGTGTGCATTTGTATCTGTGTCTCTGTGAGTGTGTCTGCCTGTTTGGGTGTCTATGTATCTGTCGTGTGTTTGTGTGTCTATGTTTGTGTATGTGTCTGTTTGTGTCTGTGTATTTGTAATGTGTATCTGCGTGCCTACGTCGGTTTGGGTGTCTGCTGTGTGTTTGTGGGTGGTGAGTGTGTGTCTATGCCTGTGGGTGTGCTTTGCAATATGGGATTATTGTACCCCACCCAGAGTCACCTTTGGGTGAGACGAGGGGCCATATAAACTTAGAATAAATAAAATAACTTTTTTGAAAAGAGGAAGTGGGGGAACGAAAGGGTTCCCAGCTCTTCCGGTGAGTCTCTCAAATGCTCCCTCCTTCCTCCCCAGGTGGCCAAAAATATTCCGCTTTTTTCCCTACCTCCCCAGGTTTCCTTATGGATCTTTTTCCACCAAATGAAGAGGAAGAGCAGGAATGCCTGCAGGTTCTGTGAAAGAGTGTTGGCCCAGGCTGAACCTCTGTGGAAGAGAGAGAGGGAGAGAGAGGGAGGGAGGGAGGGAGAGAGAGAGAGAAAGAGAAAGACCAAAAGAAACGAGAGAGAAACAGAGAAAGAGAGAGGGAGAAAGAGAGACAGAGAGAAAGAAAGAGAGAAAAACAGAGAGGGACAGAGAAAAAGAGGGAAAGAGAAAGAGAGATAGAGAAAGAGAAAGGAAAAGAGAAGGAGGGAGAAAGAGAGGCAGAGATAGAGAGAAAAACAGAGAGAGAAGGAAAAAGAGGGAGAAAGACACAGAGAGAGAAACAGAGAAAGAAACAGAAAAAGAGACAAAGAGAGAGAAAAAGAGAGTAAGAAAGCCTTAATGTTTGGCCATCTTGTTTGATTGAACTCATGACAGCTAGCAACTTCATTCAGGTAGATTCATGATTTACAACCACAACTGAGACCAGAATTTGTTGTTAAACGAGGCAGCTGTTAAGTGAGTCATGCCTGACTTTACACCCTCTTTTGCCACTACTGATAAGCAAATCATCACCCTAAGCGAATGGTTGTAAATCCCCTCTCTGCAGGTAATCCTCAGCTTACAACCACAACTGAGCCCAAAAGTTTTGTTGTTACGCGAGACATTTGTTAAATGTCCCATCTTCCAACCTTTTCTGCCACTATTGATAAGCAGAATCACTGCAGTCGTTAAGTGAATCCAGCTTTCCCCATTGACTTGGCTTATCGGAATGACCCCAGGATGCTGCAACCGTCATAAGTATGAGTCAGTTGCCAAGCCTCTGTATTTTGATGATGTGATCATGGGGGCGCTGCAGCCGTTGTGTGAAAAAGGGTCCTAAGTCATTTTTTTTCAGTGCCGTCCTAACTTCAAAGGGTCACTAAATGAACCGCTGTAATTCGAGGACTACCCGTCTTCTGGAAGATTTTAAGCCACCTCTCTGGCTGTTTCACCCAACGAAGCACCCGCGGGAAATTATGAGCATTATGTTTTGAACTCAAGACTTTGGACCAGGGGGTCGGCAACTATAAACACTCAAAGAGCCCCAAAGGTCCTAACCCGGAGCCACCCCGTTCAATTCTGGAGCCGACCGGAAGTCCAGTCTCCCCACCATAGAGTCTCTTCCTAGTCCCATGATGGCGAACCTATGGAACACGTGCCACAAGTCGCATGCAGAGCCCTCTGTGCCGGCACGCAAGCCGCAGACAAACTTACCTCACTGCGTATACGTGTGGCTCACAGTTGATTTTTTTTTCCGGTTAGTTTGAGGCCATTTTTGGCCTCCCAGAGACTTGGAAAAAGTCTCTGCAAGGCTTTTCAGGAACAAATCATAGGTCCATTTCGTCACTTCCTGTAATACCGGAAGTGATGAAACGGGCCTATAATTCGGCCTGAAAAGCCTTGCAGAGGCTTCTTCCAAGCCTCTGGGAGGCCAAAAATGGCCTCGAACCAACCCAAAAAAAACCCAGCTGTGAGGCGCAGTGCATGCGCAGGGGGTGTGGGGAGGGGTGTGTGCACTTCATTCTAGGACCTGGCATGCAATTTTGGGCACAGGAGCCCAATAAGGTTAGCCACCACTGTCCTAGTCCTTTTTCCTCTACCTGTCCTAACAGAAAGCCCTATCAATTGTAGAGCCGACCGGAAAACCTGCCCTTTTGCCATAGAGCAGTGATGGCGAACCTTTTCGTTGGATGTGACGAAAGCGCAGGTGCGCGTACGTGCTGGCACCCACAATGCAATGCGCTCTGCCCCCTTCCCTGCACTGCACATGCACATACCTCCCTGCACTGCACATGCACATACCTCCCACATGCACATACCTCCCTGGAGGTTCGAGGGAAGCCTCTGGAGGCCGAAAAACGGGCCTTTCAGAAATACCGGAAGTGACTGTTTTCAGCCTCCGGAGGGCCTCTGGAGCCCAGGGGAGGCCGTTTTTGCCCTCCTGGAGGTTCAAGGGAAGCTTCTGCAGCCTCAGGAGGCTGAAAACGGGCCTGTTTCGGCACTTCCGATTTTTCTGGAAGCCCCGTTTTTCGGCCTCCCAAGGCTGCAGAGGCTTCCCTCGAGCCTCCTGGAGGGCGAAAACAGGCGAAAATGGGCTCAAACAGGCAGAAAATCAGCTGGGAGGTGCGCACATGCACAGTGCAGGTACGTTTGCTTGGGGCTCGCGTGCCCGCACAAATGGCTCTGCGTGTCACCTGTGGCACGCGTGCTAGAGGTTTGCCATCACAGCCATAGAGTCTCCTCCTGGTGTCCCATACTTTCCCCGACCCCTCCCACAACCGGAAGCTCCTCTCAAAATTGTGGCGCCAACCAGCGAAAAAGAGCCGCATCAGAGGGATGAAAGAGCCACGTGCGGCTCTAGAGTCACGGGCTGCCTACCCCTGCTTTGAATCGACAGGAAATCTGTCACACTTACACCACACCCAGTTTGAAGGAGTGCAGGAAAATGGTGTTCATGATCACGTTCAACACGTTCACCACCACGCCGGTCACTACTTGAGGCAAGAGCACAGCCTGGAATGTGAGAAAAGGATTTGTGTGAACACCACCTCTATAATATAGGAACTGTGATGGTGAACCTATGGCACGCAGAGCCACTTTCTGCCGGCTCGCGAGAGGTCGCCTGGAAGAGCCCCACTGCACATTCACGTGCGTTGCCCCCTGCCAACCCATTGTCAGGTATCTGCTGCGCAGGCATGGGGGGAGACGCGCGCGGGGGAAATGCACACGCATGCGCAGAGGCATGCGGCATGTGGAGGGGTTGTGTTCTGACCCAAACCTTGTTCCAAGGAAACAACCACAAAACAGAGGTAACAGCAAAACCTTTTAATGATTCTTTAAGGATTCCGTTCCTTCCCGGTTAAAAGGCTGTTTCAAACTAATTGTCTCTGATAAGGAGGAACCTTGCCAAGGTTGTGCAAGGCTGCCAAGAACCCTAGATAAAGTTACTAAGAAGTATTTCAAACACAAAGAGTCTCCAAACACCAACCAAGATATTCCAAACGTCCACCAGGCTTGAGTACAAAAACGTCTTTGCTTCCTGCAAAGAACTCCGTTTTCTCAGCTGGCTTTTATCTCTTAAGGGAGGGGCCATTACCTTGCAGCCTTACTCCTGAGTCGCCCGTGCTGCTGCAGCTGCTCTTTCCTTCAAGCAGCCCTGCACACACTGGGCACAGGCTCCTCAGGGACCTCTTCCTCACTCCTGCCAGCCTCCACAATCTCCGAAGGCCTCATTCCACTCCCTGATGGTCCTGGCCCCATCCCTGCATCACACGCAGGCCCCTCATCCGAGTCCTCGCTCTCTGAGACCTCAGCCGTCCGCACCTGCTGCCAGCAAACCACAACAGGTTGCGTGCACATGCACAGAGGTGTGTAGTGCCGGGTGTGTGTGTGGTCCTGTGCCCATGTGTAAGGGGGAGCATTATGGATGCAGGCACTCGAACGCACTTTTGGCACGCAAGGTGGAAAAAGTTAGCCATCACTAATATGGGATCTATTGCTTTATTTTTTTAAATGCACAGTGCGAGCTTACGAACCAGAGACAAATCCCTTGGGTGTCCAATCACGCTTGGCCAATAAAGAATTCTATTTTATGCTATTTTAAGTATTATCCTAATCCGCTGCTTTTAAGATATGGTTGCCTCTCCCAGAAAATTCTGCTATGAAGAAAAGACGTACCTGACTTTGCAAATAGCGTGTTTCCAGCTGGTAGATGAACGCAGCCTGAAAATGCACAGATTAAAATTAGTTTCTCGGCTTGAAAAATCCGTTTCATTGTTATTTTATTCATTTTTGTTTTATTTTTCCTGCCACACAAGGAAGGAGAGGCTCCCAAGTGGATAGTCAATGAGGAAGAGAAAAAAAAAAAGCAACGATTCAGTAAGTCCTCAACTTACAACCGTTTTTTTTTTTTTTTCCTTAATTAAATTTATAGGCTGCCCATCTTCCCCGATATGTCAACGATGTCGGGCAACTTAATATGGGTCATAAAAAATAGAGAAGTAATTAAAATAACTTCATTTAGTGACCATTCGAAATTAGGACCGTGATGAAAAACAGTGACTTGCGACCAGTCCTCGCTCTTACGACCGTCAGAGTCAGGTGACCATATTTGGATGCTTGG
>NW_020771740.1:0-12335 GCF_900518735.1 Pseudonaja textilis | reverse complement strand
AGTTCTGTTTAAGGGGTGGGGTTATGTAGTCTCGCAGGTAGGCGGGTCTTCGCACCTGTCTATCTGACTTGCGTAATTCCAAATGCCCGTGTTCGGTTTTGGGTTCTAACAGGCTGCTTGTTGGGATTGCCTGGGACGGTGAGCCAGTTCCATAGCTGCGACTCCCATCTGGTGACCTCGGGATGGTTGAGTCGCCCGCTTCGTTGCTACCACCTGGGCTCCCAGGGCTCGCTGAACCTGCTCGGCTGCTGCTTCTAGGTGAAACGTTCGTTTGCCAAGGCTCAATTTCAGCTGGTGAGTATTGTAGGCTTTGATGTGGTGATCGTGGGGTTTATTCTTCTAGGCCAGATATTGGTTCTATTCCAGAACTCACAGTTTCCCCTTCCCCCCTGGTTTCGTGGTTGGGGTCACTGATGGGAGTTGTGGTCAGCCTGGAGCGTAGCTGGTCAATGTGGCATTTCCACGCTCTCCCATCTGTGGTTAGTAGACGGCAGGAGCGGGGGCCTGTGATCTGAGTTATTTGGGCAGGAATCCATAGGGGGTCCCCTGAATAGATTTTGCAAATACAGGGTCTCCTACCTTAAAGGAGCAGTGCTTGCTGCTGGAACCCAGGGGTTTTTCTGGGGTGTAAGGAAGGTGCAGGCGGTCTAGAGGTGATCTGAGTTTCCTGGCCATCAGAAGTTCAGCTGGGCTCTTGTTGGTCATGCTGTTAGGTGTGATGTGCTGGAGAAGGAGCATCCTAGTGACTTTATCGTGGATGTTACCTTGTTCCATTTTTTGTAGACTTTTTTTTGTTAACTGAACCATTTGTTCAGCTCTACCATTCGCTGCTGGATGAGCCGGCGATGTTAGCGCGTGTTGGATGCCTTGGTCTGCTAGGTATTGTTCGAAGGCTAAGGCAGTAAATTGGGGCCCATTGTCGGATACCAGAACATCGGGTAGGCTGTGCGTTGCAAAAAGTCTGTTCAATTTCTTGATGACTGCCTCTGAGGTGGTTGTCTTCATTTTATTAACCTCGAGCCAGTTAGAATATGTCTACTGTTATTAGGAAAGTATGCCCTTTTGTAGGTCCCGCATGGCTTCTTCTAGATTGGCGAAGCCACAGTATCTGCCCAAATTCCTTAGGTCAGCCATGAAATCTCTGATGCTCTCACCTTCGTGTTGATCCCTTTGGTAAAATTCGTGTCTGCGAATGAGAGTCGGTACTTCTGGGGCGTAATGGTTGTGAAGGATGGAAGGAAGGGTATCCCAGTCCATCGTTTTGACTTCAGCCGGTTTTGCAAGTGCTTTGGCCATCTTAAAAATGGTGGGTCCACAATGCGTCAGGAAAACTCCTCGTTTTTTGCTGGGCGTAGCATCTTTAAGATTGTTGGACTCCAGGAACATTTGAAATCTGTCCATATATGAGTCCCAGTCTTCGCTGGCTGGATCGAACGGGGCAGGTAGTATAGCGCTGCTAGCCATTTCGTCGATGTTGCACACTGTCAGCCACGTGCTCCTTCAGGCTTCTGCGAGTGCTCAGTAGGCTTCGCTGTCTCCAAATCCCATCCTCGTTGCCAGTGTTAAGTCTGGGAGGATGGGTCCAAGACTCAGATAGCAGCAACAGCTCTTTATTAGTGACTTCAGATCTGAGTGAAATATCCCAGCCACAGAAGCCCCTTATATAGGGCTGGCTGCAGCTAGGCAGCCAATGACGGTGATTTGAGTTTGCCGTGCTTGGTTAGACCAAACGCGGCAGCCCATTAACGAGCCAATCGGATCAGTCTGGGGTGACCAATCACGATCCGCTGTTAGCAGACCAATCCGAATTGCAGGCTTTCAAGCCTGCTAGTCCAGAACAGTAAGATTGTTGCATCGAGACTCGTCCAGACCCTGATAGTTATTCTCAAGACTAGGAAATTGGGTGAACCCATTCTTGACTGTATTTATTGGGGATGTCTGTTATGTGTTGTTCTTCACAGCTATTTTATGTTATTTATAGTTTTGCTTTCTCTTTTTTGTTTATTTTATTTATATCCCATCTTTATTACTTTTCTAATAAAGCATATAATATGCAGCAAACAGTAATACTCTTCCCCTCCCTATTTTCTCCACAGCAACAGCTCTGTGAGATTTCCCAAAGGTGCTTTTTCAAGAGATAGTTGGACTTTCAGAAAGTCCAGTTGCCTCTTGGAAAAGTACCTTTGGGACAAACGTGACCTGGATGACTGAGAATCTCCACAGACAGCTCTGCGAGATGAGTTGGGCTGAGAGAGAGGGATTGTCCCAAAGTCCCCCAGCCAGCTTTCATGCCTAAGGCAGATCTAGAACTCCTGCTCTTCTGGCCTCTAGCCTAGTGCCTTAAAAACTAAACCAAACTGGCTCTCTTTTCTTTTAATTATTAGCTGCTTAGAGTGATGTATTTGAGATGGTTGGTCACATAAATTTAATAAATAAACAAATGGTTATCCACAAATGTGATCTTTCACAATCTTTCTTAAGAAGGAAAGTGGGGGCAGGTCCAAAACCATGTAAAACTGGTTGGTGTGATGATTGTTTATTGAGGAAGAGTCATGTTACACACACCCCTCATTTAAGGAAATAGGGACAACACCCACACTCAAAGATGAATTAATCACTGTTTGGACCCAGCTGCATAGATTCAGCTCACCTCCTAGGAAGCCTTGGCCAAGTAGGAAGGACCAGGACCTAATGTAGCACTCATACTGCCAGAGAACCCCTCTATTTCCTTGAGACTTAGAGTCTCAAACTCTTCCCCATAGGACAAAATTCTTCCTCAGTCAACTCTGCAAGACTTTCCCAGCCAGAATCCAACTGAGTGATTTCATCCAGTTATCCAATACAAGCCACTTCTCTGCCTATCGTGCCTTAAACAGTTCCACTGTAAACCTCCCCTACTGGGATTCTCAGCACATCAGTCCAGCTGCTGCCACTGCCAACCAACTACTTCTCATTTACTTACTTACCATTTACTTACCATTTACTTGCCATTTCTCCTAGGAGACTATCAAGGCTTGTGAGCCTCTGTGAGTCTGGTGCCCTAGGCTTCATACCCTTGATGTTCCTACTCACTACCAGCAAGGGACTGCCTAGCAAACTTTTTATTATTTGTTGTTTTTTCTCTGTCGTTGTTGCATATATTTGCTCCTGACATAGTTGCAGATCTCTCATTACCTCTGCTCAAATTTTGTAGCCACAACAAGCCACATACAATTTTTGCTCATAACATACCCCATTTTGGATTGCTTCTGATTTTTCCGACTATCAATGTCTCCAAAGGTCATCAACAGGCATGACCATCACTGTCTCCATACTGTCTCTTCCTTGCCTAATATTGGCTCTGCTTAAAATTCTCATAAGCAGAATTTTGTTATAATGATACATAGAGGGACATTTCTAAGGCATTTTTAACTCTGTGAATTATTCCTACCTCAGTGCTGCTAATGCATGTGAAAACAGAAGTGTTTGTATTCCCCAGTTTTAGGAAAATGTAAAGACAATAAATAGGGTAAGTCTTCTGCCTTAAAAGTAAAGTGTATGTGATTTTCCACAGAAATTCATTTAGAGTCGAGTCCTTGAATCCATTTTGGTCCAGCCAGTCTTACTGTAGATGGACCATCAGCAGTAACAGAACTTGTCAGGAATCAGAGAGTAGGTGGGGGCAAAATGGTTATTTTTTTCTAACTACAAATATGGAGAAGTTTTTTGGTCAGGGATGAAGAACAGATCATATAACTTTTTTTTCCTCCATGAACCTATTTTTGAAAACTTCTGCTATAATGAACATTAACACCTCATCTTACTTTTCCCATTCATAATGTGTTTCTTTTGTGATTGACACTTTTGCTCAAATGCCAATTCTTTTGTCCTCTGCTAGCATTCAGAAGAAAAAGGGATTTTTCTGATCCAGATGTATTTGTCTTGACTTTTGAACATCCTTGGTGGTAAGATAAAATAAGAACTGATGATGCTACCTGGATTTATTTTCTGAAATTTTCCAAGTAGCTGAGATCTCTCTCTGTCTCTCCCTCTCTTTCTGTCTCTCTCTGTCTCTCTCTCTGTGTGTGTCTCTGTCTCTCCCTGTCTCTCTCTCTCTCTCTCTGTCTCTCTTTGTCTCTCTCTCTTGCTCAAGCTCATTAGGCATTGGAGCTGTCTGTAGAGTAGATAGCTTTGAGTCTCTATAGATCACTTTGCACATTGTGGAAAGTAAAATAGCTCCCTTCTGTTTCTATTGTAAATGTTTTCCAACTAAAAGAGATGGATTGGGGTACCTAATATTGGATTATTTTTACCATTATATAATACAATAGATTGTAGCTGACATGTTTTTTTCTGATACAGGAGAGCTCTATTATATTCTGGGGTCACTTACCCCCTTTCTCCTCAGAACTGAGGGACAAGTCTTTCCTGTCATTTGAGATATTTTTTCCAGTAATATAGGTAATTTAAGTATTTCTATAGTTTTTTTTAAAGAAGCTGAGTGTCAGAGTTTATGCAGCCATTTGCAATCAAAAATTTCAATAAAGGATTGCAAACACATACAAATTGTGGGTATTGTGCTTATTCTGTATTTGGTCTAAAAATATGGATTTAAAAAGGAAAATTTACAATCCCTACATTTCAATAAAGCTGGAAAAAGTTCAAGCTAAGTTGAAAGGCTGCATAAAAGTTTCAATTAGTCATTTCCATTTTGTAAAATTTTTGGAGTAGTTTCTCTATTTTGCGTCACTATTAATAAAGTTGTTATGAGAAAGGAAAAAAATAAATTAGACTTAAACATTTCTAACTCATGTTGTATTCAGATCAGTGAAATCACTGGACTGAAATTTCAGACCCAGGAAGATATATATGTTATATCTATACTTATTGAAACTTTGTTTATTCCTTCACTTTTATTCTTTTCATAAAAATCTCATTTGTTTTTTAATTAAAAATTTCTAACTTTCAGAATGCATGAATGCTTTTGAAGCACCTAGAACTAAGGAGAAATTTCCTGACAGTTAGAACAACTAATCAGTGGAACAACTTGCCTCCAGAGGTTGTGAACGCTCTGACAGTGAAGGTTTTTAAGAAGCGATTGGATAACCATTTGTCTGAAATATTATAGCGTTTCCTGCATGAGTTGGGGGTTGGACTAGAAGACCTCCAAGATCCCTTTCCACTCTGTTAAAATGTAGGGTTTTAATATGACTTAAGGACAAGAAAATAATACTATTGAACAATATTTAAGGTAGCAGTCAGTAGGTTACCACCCATTTAAAGCTTAAGTTATTTTCTGAAATTGCTAAATATTGAATTAAAATTTTGAAACTTGATATGCAAAATATCCTGATTATAATTATAATGCATTGCCCAAATATGTTATTTGAAAAGGAGGGTAAGCCAGCTAAATAAGGCAATTTTTTTTACTTCATTTGTGATTTTGACTTTTTTACTAAATATATCATTGTATAATTGTTCAGATTTGTGTTATTATGCAAAGTTGTCTATCTTTATTTACTGTTTGAATGTAAAACCAGTTGAGACTGAAATGCTGAATTTTACATATTTTTTATTAATCAACACACCATAAATTTCTACTGGATAAAGTAGGATTTCTTTCATGAGTTGAAATTAAATCTTATATTGAGGATATTATTAAACATATCCACCATAGGAGTCAACTTGTTTCACTCCCTCGCATGTATTAACAGAAGTATCTAACATCTTCTTTAACCCATCACTTCTTACAATTTATTCGTTCTTCCATGTAGAAAAGAAGTATATAATATTGTTATGACATCTACAAATGAAACAGTGGTAATAGAATTCATCTTAATTGGATTATCTGATCAACCCAGAGCCCAAGTTATCTTCTTTTGGCTCCTGTTGATGGTGTACCTTATTAGTCTCCTTGGCAATGGCCTCATCATCACATTAATTATTGTGGATCCCCAACTTCATACTCCTATGTATTTCTTTATTTGTGTCCTCTCCTTCATAGACTTCATTCTCACCAACAATGCACTACCAGAGGTTCTCATCAACTGCTTCATTTACAGGCCCACTATTACATTCTCCAGATGTTTGTCTCAAATGTATCTGGGTCTATTGCTTGTCTCAACAGAATGTGTAGTCCTTGCAGTCATGGCATATGATCGCTTTGCAGCTATATGCAAACCTTTACACTACATGCAGATCATGAGTTGGAGATTATGTATTTGTCTGATGGCTGTGTCTGTAGGCTTTACTTCCCTAACAACCCTTACCAATGCACTATTGCGGCCGACTAACTTTTGTGGTCAATATGTTATCAATCATTTTGTATGTGAATTGCAATCTTTCCTTAAGCTGGCTTGCTCTGACAAACAGATTAGTGAGATCTTCATGCAAATCGTCACTTTCACTATTGTAATCCCACCATTTGGTTTCATAGTCATGACTTATGGGAAAATAGGACATGCTGTATTGCGTATCCATTCATCCCAGGGTCGTAGGAAGGCCTTCTCTACATGTAGCTCCCATCTTGCTGTAGCCAGTATCTTTTATGGAACAATTATGTTCATGTACTTGATGCCACAAGAAAAAACTATTTCTGACAAGGAAAAAATCATATCTGTAGTCTATGGAGCTCTAACTCCTATGCTGAATCCTATAATTTATAGCCTGAAAAACAAGGATGTGAAGAGAGCTTTATGAAAACTGATTGGACAAAAGATGAAAGGATAGATTGGAGGCCTGTTTTGTACAATGCAGAGTCAATAGTACTTAACAACTGTTGCTAAACATTATTTCTTTCCACCTGCTTTGTATGGTCATTTCAAGCAAGGTACACTTTCTAATAGCAATCAGGTCTAATTGAAAATGGTTAAATCCCTCATGTGTGTTAAAGACACCAGACATCAACAGTTTTCTTAGGGTAAAAACCATTCTCTCCATCCTAGGCAAACAGATACTAGATGACTGTGGTAATTGCTTCTTATACATGAGAACTGCAAAACTGAGGTTGAAGAATTGTGTTCTGTTTCAGTTTTTTCTTGGAGATGGGGACATTTGTTCTTAGCTATCAGCAACACTACAAATGGTTCAATAGTGGCGATGGTTAAACAGATTGATATGAACAATATGAACCATTAAACAGACTGGTAAACCATTCAGATAGGAAATTAATTGTGATGTCAAAGATGTCTTCAAACATCTTCAGTCTATATATATATTATCCCAATTAATTATTTTTATCACACTTTTTTCATGAAGTAGGAATGGAAAATAGCAGCAAACAAATTGGCCATGTATATTCCATGAGATGCATCCAGAGGTGGTATCCAGCAGGTTCTGACCGGTTCTGGAGAACCGGTAGCAGTAATTTTGAGTAGCTCAGAGAACTGCAACCGGGAAATACCACCTCTGCCTGGCCCCACCCCCTTCTATTCTCTGCCTCCTGAGCCCCAGCTGATTGGCTGGTCTTCTTCTGTTGCCCTGCACAGGAAAATGGAGCTGGAAAGCAGGTTAATGGGGTGGGGAGGGAATGGAGATTTTGCAGCATCCTTCTCCTGCCACACCCAAGCCATGCCCACCAAGCTATGCCCACCAAGCCCACAGAACCCGTAGTAAAAAATATTTGAATCCCAACACTGTGCTCATTGTTTGATTTGGATGAGAAATGTTGCTGAGAAATAATTTGTAGAGTAAGAGGGATATGGGCTGAGATATGAGTGGTATGGATATTTGTGATAGGACAAAGTCAAAGTTAATGTGCATTTTAAAAATTATTCTGTTAGGCATGCCATATTGAGAATATGGAATAAATAAAAATCCAGGTTGTTCCCAAAAACATCTATGTGGCTCTTAGCACAAGAAGCATTTTAAAAATGGGAAACATTAAGCAAACACAAATGGCTGAATTATTGTGAGATATTAGAATTTTGTCAAGGGGAATGTAAAATAAAATCAAGAGAAGAATGGGATATAGTCGTCAATGTTTTATTTTATTTACAATTACTGCAAAGATTTAAAATTACAAAATAATTACGGTTTTGAACATTCTATGACTGAGTTTGAAGTGGAATTCTGTAGAAATGATGACCGTGTAGTTGCTATAATGTATGAACTATCATTAAAATTTGAAAGAGAAGAACAAGTGAAATAATGTATGATAAAATGGGCTAAATTCAGGCTAAAAGGACTGAAATATACATTGTTATCCTTAAAAGAACTTTAACACAGTGCTGTACCATGTATACATCATGAGATGGTTATCTAGAATATATAAAGGCACATCAAATATATGTTGGAAATGGGAATAAGAAGAAACATTTTATTATACTTGGTAGACATGTAAAAAATATGTACCACTTCAGAGGACATTTAGAATTAATAAAAAAAATTGAAACTAGACGGGCTTTGTGGGGAGGGGGATTGATGGACAACAGTTGTAAAAAAGTTGTGAAACTTTGTTTTTATACAATAACTATTTAAATCTTAAACACTAAAACAATCTGGTACCTAATCAAGCTTCCAACACACAGTCACCTCATCTTATCCAAACATTTGGGGGGAGGGGGAATACCGAGTCTTCAGTGCTTTTTGAAAGTTAGAGGGTAGGGATCTACCAAACTTCAGGGGGAAGAGTGTTCCATATGGCAGGGTCTGCCATGGAAAAAATACACATTCTACCAATATTTTATCAACAACTGCATTAAAATCACCCAAAAGACAAACTTCCTCATATTGCAAATCCTTAATTATATTATATAATTTTTGAAAAAAGTTTCTTGTGGCCCATTTGGTGCATATATTATCACCAGTAGTATCTTTCTATTTCCAGTTTAATCTCAACCATTAAGATCTTACCCTCTTTATCTCTAAAGATTTCTTTAGCCAGAATCCAATCTTTTATATATAGTGCAACACTTCTTTTCTTTTACACATCTAGGGCCAAAAAAATTTTTCCTAATTTTTTATTGTCTAACAAATACTTTTGCTTTTCTCTTATATGCATTTCCTGTAAGCCTATTATATCAACATTTAACCTTTGTAAATTATTAAATACTTTTTTCCTTTTCACTGGGGAGTTTATGTCATTAATGTTCATCAATATCAATTCACATCCTTCTCTCTTTTTATCTATTCCTTTGTCTAGTGCTTCTTGTCATTCTAATTTCTTCAATTTTTTCTCGTCTTCCACATCTTCTGTCTTTATTATTTAATGAACTTCCTTCTACATTTGTTGTTTCTATTCCTCTTTCTTCTGTTACTTCTTTTTCTGCGACTACTTCTTCTATCTCCTCCTTATTTGTAAATTATTGGTCAAAAAACTCTTCTGCTTTATCAAGTGTGTCTAGCCTGTATATTTTTCCTGCCACATGACCATGATACCCTCCAGTGTCAACCATCTAAAATTCATGTCATGTTTTATCAATTTTGTTGCTAAGAAATGATAGGGTCTTCTTAGAACTCTTACTCTCCTTGGTACTTGTTTTAGTACAGTTATTTGTTTTCCGCCATATTCAATTGGACCGTTTCTTGTTTTATGCAAAATTTGTCATGAATCGATTTGTTTACTAGATGAACATGAACTTCCCTTGGAAAGTTGTGCCTCCTTGCATAGTTCATCTGTACCCTATACAGTCATCCATTTCTGTAAACATCTCTTCTTTTTCCATCCCCAACACTTTTGCAAGGATATCCGCCATCACATCCAGTAAATCTTCCCCTTTTTCTTCCTTCAAATTTTGGAATCTTAAGTAATGGGCTGCCTTTTCTACCTCCAAAAAGATTATTGTTGTTTATAATTCCTTGTGTGCTTTTTCCCATTTTTTCAGTTAGGTCATCAACCCTTTTTTCCTCCTTCTCCATCTTTTTCTCTAATTCTACCATTTTCTCTCAATTTTTTCACACCTCTTGCTGGAAACATTCAAATTTTTCATCTATTATTTGTATTTTTTCTTTTAGCTCAGTTCTTACAACACCATCTCTTTCTTCATATCCTCATGGTTTTTTTACCATCATATACCGGTACTAACAATATGAGAATAAAGAAGAAGAAAAACCACTACCATTTTTTTTTATGATTTGATACAAGAAGTTAAGATTTATAATGCATGGAGAGAAAGATACCCAGAAAAAAAATCCAATTTACAACTGTGGTCAGGTACAGCTGACTTAGTTTAGTTAAAAACAAATATCTGGAATGATTGTATTGAATGCTGAGCTGAAGTGCACAAAGAGGACCTTTGCATATGACTTTGGAGATTCAAGATGTTATAGGATGTAGTGCAGAGCCATATTAACAACATCATCTGTTGCTCCGTAGGCAAACTGCACAGGGTCTAACAGTGGATCCATGATAGTTTTCAGGTGGGCCAGCACGAGCCTTTCAAAAGTTTTCATAACTACAGATGTTAGTGCAGCCGGTCTGAAGTCATTCAGTTCCTTGATGGAGGGTTTCTTCAGCACTGGGATAATAGTAGAGCATTTGAAGCAAGAAGGAACATAGCACATCTCTAGTGATTTATTAAAGATGCTAGTGAAGATAGATGATTTACGAAAATTTATTATAAATAATAAATAATTATTTCTTGAAGATTTATTAAAGATGCAGGTGACGATGAAGAAGAATCTGTCTAATTGGTGCCATTAAGTGAAATTCTGATAATCTTTTAACTAACAATAATTCTGAAGTATTATCATTAAAATAATCAGTGCACTATTTCTAACATAATAAAGCAAAGAAAAACAAAGCTAAAGCTGATAGATTAGTAGAGATACCTCAGGTTTAGTAACAATATCGTGCCCTGCAATGAATTGTACTTGCTTAGAATGTATCCTGCGTGCCACTCTTTTTTTGGCTCTTTCAGATCCAAAAAAGAAAGGACGGTGTTCTTGAGATCAGCATTGATTCTACTTTGCTTTATGAATTATCTAACCATTACCTCATTGCTTCTAGTAAGTTGACTGAGGACATTTTTGTTCAGTTTCTGCTGACCTACTGGTAAATTAGGGTTGGGGATGAAGCTACTGCTGCCAGCTTGCTGCTTTCATTACCATCTTCTATCTGGGATTGGATTTGAATACCTAGCTATGAGAGAGAATGCAGCTTATTTAGTTTTGGCTTAGCACTTTTTGGGGTCACTGCAGTTTGCAAACAACATATACCTTAATGCAGTGTGTGAACCTACTCATGCCTAATTATGTCTAAGCATGCTGTGCCAGAGGAAAGATTGTAGCCTATTCTATTATGCAGGAATCATGAAGGATGAAAGAAAATAAATAAGCATGAAACAGAGAAAGGCATAATGCATAATACTCATTTTATTGAAGCAGGTTTTGCAAATTTTAAAAAGCAAACTCCTTCCCACCCAGAAAGAGATCCATTCATCCCAACATCCCAACATATGGGATACAAGCATAGAATCGAGTTGTTAAATGGTGGTTCTATAAGAAATAGCACCATTTTCATCACAGGAGGGGGAAGAGAAAGCAGGATCATCAGTCTCAGAGTTGCAGTCCCAAGTTCATTTTGACAGATCTCTTTCTTGGCAGTTGGCTGACCAGCCATACCTAGGAATAAGAATAAGAATATTGCTTTCCTTTCTACATCACACACATGATTGTTTCTTTGATGATATAACTAACTATACCTCAACAAATTCAAGAGATTCACAAAGTTTCAAGGTAAGCTAGTTTTTCTTTTTCTTTTTTTTAAACAAACTTAATTCAGTTTTTCACATTAAAAACAAAACTCTCTTTTTAGTGGACAACGTATTTCCAGGTCATCATCTTTACATACAAATATGAGAGCAATTACACATTGATATAGGCCTACTTAATTCTATTATTACCTTTTCCATTCCAAATTTTCAGTAAGGAGAGAAAGAAACACATTAATTCTAGCCTCTTTCATTAATCTCAATTGAAACATCTTTTTGTTTCATTTCAATTATTTCAGATATAATCCTTTAATATTTATTTTAAAAATAAAGATAAACAATATGTATTTGCCTAATGATGATGATGATGATGATGATGATGTTTATCAGTTGCCAATGTCTCTCCTTGCTTTTAATAGTCTATATTAACTTATTAATTTAGTTGGTTCTTTAGTGTGTCATATTCCCTTTCCATTACACCTTCTTTTTATAAATTCTAGATTAATACAAATTTTAACATTAAAAAAAAGTATAGGTTTTCCCCCTATACTAATCTTCTAGAAAGAGGGAGAGAGAAAGAGAAAGAAAGAGAGAGAGAAGAGAGAAAAGAGAGAAGAAAGAAAAGAAAGAGAAAAGGGAAAGAAAGAAAGAAAGAAAGAAAGAAAGAAAGAAAGAAAGAAAGAAAGAAAGAAAGAAAGAAAGAAA
>NW_020771739.1:0-12336 GCF_900518735.1 Pseudonaja textilis | reverse complement strand
TGTATGACTAAAAAGCAATAGAAAACTATCTGGGTTTTAGGATTTGATAAATTATAGTGTCTCATATAAGAACATTAATGATGCACTGGATGAAGGATTGTGCCAAGGTTGATAAGTATATAAGGGAGCCAGTTTGCTCTACTGGTGAAGCCTCCGAGGTAGAAACCAAGAGGCTGTGAGTTCAAGTCCCACCTTGGTCATGAAGTAGGCTGGGGATTTGGGGCCAGTCTCTCAGCCCAACTCAATTCACAGGGTTGTTGTTGTGGGGAAAATGAACCCACAACTACTCATTGGTACTCAGCCCCCATGGCTTCTGCAGGGAAGGGCTTTTAAGGATGGGGGATGAGTTAGTGCACTTAGTGAACTCAAACAAGGCCTCAAAGATCTGGAAATCCAACAAGATGGGGCTGCTCTTCCCAATAATGTTTATTTGAGCAGCCTTTAGAGCAAGGAGATATTTATATCGAATAACCCTGCCAAAAGTCCAAAGGGAATTAACCTCCGAGAGGTGCAACCGAGTTCCCAGAGCCGTTTCAGGGGGCCGATACAAAGAAAGAGCTCTTGAGCTGAGACTGGGGCCCTGTGGACAAGGGGCCACTCCAACTGCAGCTCAGGCAGAGGCGGTATTCAACTGGTCCTCACTGGCTCAAGTGAACCGGTGGTCACCCCTGGTTGGCCACCCCCCTGAACCGGGTCGCCTGCTTGTCCCAGTCACTCTCCTAGCTTTCCCTACCACGTGGTGGCTGTGATGCAGATTGGGCAGATGTCCCAGGGCTGTTGCACATGCGCACTATGTGCAGCCGTGGGTGTGCTACTGATGCAGTGCGCATGTGCAGCAGCCCTGGGACATCCGCCTGTCCAATCTCCCTCCCGGAGCACGTTTTCTTACTTCTCCTGGCGGATGCGCCTCCTCCAGTCCAGCCTGGCCCAGCCACCCAGCCGTGGGGTGGGCGGATGTCCCGGGGCTTCTCACCCTCTTGTGTCGATATGCCTGCAGGAGCCTCTCGGGCTGGCTGAGCCAGGAGTCGCCATTCCAAGGCTTTTACTCTCCCATGCTTGGTCGACTCCTCTTCACCTTGCCTGAAGTGGCTGGCCCTGCCCCTCACCCTCCCCTCCCTCACCTGGCCTGGGAAGGGAAGGGGGACGGTGGGGGATAGCGAAGAGTCCGGGTCCCTATCTTCCCCTCTCTCTCCCCCACTCTCTGTGCCTGTGTGTGTATGTGTGAGACAGAAAAAGGGAGATGGGGGGGCAGAGAAGAAAGAAAGAAAGAGCAAGAAAGAAAGAGGGAGAGAAAGAGACAAGGGAGGATTCAAGTCTCTTCCAATGACTGAAAGAGGTGTTGGGAGTTAAAACCCTCCCCTCTCCTAGGAAAATGAAATATTTTAGGATATACTAAAAAGGGAGAATATATTTCCCCTAAAAAGAAAAGTAGAAACTCAGAGAGGCTGAAATTCAGCCCCCCTCCCACCTTTGCAAATGGACTTTTACTCTATTTTACATAACAAAGATCTACTCCAGGTAAAGCTCAAAAGGAATTGCCCAAAGCCCTTTCATTACATCACCATCCAGCCAGGCTCAACCAAGCCTGGGACTCAGGACAGCCTACAGAGTTGGCCCTGCATGGCCCCATGGGAGTCTGACAACCAATCAGAATACAAGCTCCAATTCAAATCCCAACAGAGGGCATCAAACAGTTGCACTCTCAGCATCTCAGCCCTTCTTTCCTCAACCAAGGCATGCGCTCCTGTCCACCATTAAACCATCTTCCAAGCAGTCACCATGTTTCCAGCAGCTTTCTTCCCCGCTTGAAACTGAACCCAGAAGGAGATTTCTTCCAACAGAGACTAGACAGAAACTCCAGATCTGCTCCCTGTTATTCTGGAGCATCAGACAGGAGCAATTAGATGGTGCAAATCTCTTGACCTTTTGCAGCACAAGAAGGTTGAGATGTCCCCCTCCTTCTCCTTTGGGTTCCTTCTCCAAAGGATCTCAGATCAATGGATCCCTATTGGGACCCCCCATACCTGCCATGGCTGCAGCCTCGGAGCCCCCAACCTCTTTTCTCCCTCCTTCCTTCCCCTCCTCGATCTGGAGGAATAAGCGGCATTCATGGCCTGGGCCAAAGTCTGAATGAAGCTGTAATGATAATAGTCATTTATGATCCATTTCCTGTTCCTTTTCTCCTGGGTCTCCAGTGGGGCTTTCTGGGTGCATCTTCTGCGGCCTTTGACAGAAAAGACGTGCTTGGAAAGGGAACAGCGGAAATAATGATCTTGAAACGGATCTTCCACAAAGAAATAAGGTTCAAAGGCAGCATCCATTGGCTTTTCTTTTTGCACAAAACCAAAGATCCAAATACTATGGATGTATTTGAGAAGTCTGTGCTTGATTATTTTATTCCTTGCAAAATTTGTGAGGATCCAGACTTTCCCTTCAATGGGTCCTGGCAAATGCATAAGTACTTCATGGAAAGGAATAATTCTCTCCCAGATGGAAATAAATTCCATAAAGTGAACAAAGACATTGACTTGTCTCCACTTAGAGAGGGCCTCCCTAAAGGATGCTGTTTGTCCAGTTGTTGTGAATTGTTGTGATATAACCACACAAATTCCATTCCGGACAAGCATCGGAGGGAAAGTCCTCATGAAATCATCTCCATTTTCTGTGTCTGTAGCAAAGAGACCAATCATAGTCCATCTGAAATGGAGGAGCAGCTGGACAATTGCTGGGAACTGGATCCCTTCTTTGGGGAGCATCTGGTGGAAAAAGGGGAATCTCCTTTTATCACTCAGAGCCTCTGAAGGAATTAGAGCAGTGATCTGAAAAAGTAATGAAGAATGCTGTGTTATATTGTGGTCCAGATCAACTCCAAAATAATACTTATTGACAAACCCAAATTTGTTTTGATGAATATATAAGAATAGTTTGTTCCTTAGTCACGGTTTAAAATATTTAAGACAGAATATTAACAAGATTGTCTATAAAAATGGAATGCAAAATCATATTGTTCTGTATTAACATTCTTGGAGACTCGCATTCTGATTGGTCCACCAGGACCGCAACCCAATTGGTCCACTGAATGACTGTGATTGGAGCGCTAAGAATCTACCGCGATTGGCCGAGCCGATCGCGAGAGATTCAAAGCGCTGCCATTGGCCGCCGAGCCGCCGGCCAGCTGTATAAAGCCAAGCGGCTCGCACACTTGAACTGTCCTTGTTCAGAAGCTACAATAAAGAGCTGATTGTTCACTTTCGCGTCTCGCCTCTTATGTGACCTGATCCCCCGATTTAACACTGGCGACAAAGGTGGGATCATGAGGCGAGGACCAACTAGCACGTGGCAAATGGTGATCAGTGCCCTGCAAGATGGCCAGCACCCTGCCGCCCGCTCCGTTCGACCCAGCAACCGAAGATTGGGAGTCCTACATCGACCGCTTTCAGATGTTCTTGGAGTGCAGCAACCTCAAGGACGCCAACGGCCAGAGGAAACCAGCAGTATTCCCAACACACTGCGGGCCCGCGGTGTTCATAATGGCCAAGGCGCTGGCGAAGCCCACCGACGTCAAGGAGATGGACTGGGCTGACCTCGAGCCCATCTTGCGCCACCATTACACCCCTACTGTGCCCATCCTCATTCGTAGGCACGACTTCTACCGCCGAGATCAGCACGAAGGCGAGACCATCGGCGACTTCGTGGCCCAGCTGCAGAACCTGGGAGGCCCCTGCAAATTCCCCGACCTGGACCAGGCGCTTCGGGACCGAGTCGTCCTCGGACTCCGAGACCCCATGCTACAGAGCCGGCTGATGGCCAAAGGCAACATCTCCCTCGCTGACGCCCTCGCCGAGGCTACCGCCGCCGAGGCCACCCGCCAGTCAGCAGCCCGGATGAGGCAAGCCAACACGACTGAACGGCCACCAACCAACGAAGTGACCCCAACCACTGCGAAGCCCGGGGAAACCAGCCGTCGAGAAACAACCACGCATCATGGCGACTTCGAACCCCAATCCGACACCGAGGACGAAGACGAGGAAATCTATCAGCAGCAGACCGAGCGCGACCGCCGGGATCGCAGGGGACGTAAGTCAGGTTTCCATTGCGCCGGCTGCGGGGCGATCACCCCCGCTCCGAATGCCATTTTCTCGATGCCATTTGCAGGCACTGCGAGAAGCAGGGGTACATCGCCAAGGTGTCCCGGAACAAAAAGAGCTACAGCCCACAGTGCCGAGGGAACAGCCCACGACGACGAGACGGCACCCCCCCCCCCAGGCACTGAGACTGACCGACCGAGAGCCGGTGGAGCCACGACAGCCGCAGCAGACAACTCAGTGAAGCACAGCAACGCGAAGAAACCCACCAGACGGTCGTCATCGGCCATTCATCAACCATGGACGCCCGAAAGGTACACGTGGCCCTGTGCATCGAGGACCAGCCCTGCGAGATGGAAGTGGACTCCGGGTCCTACCTCTCAATGGTTTCTTGGCGCACAATCAAGCGCCTAGTCCCGACCATCCGCCGCAACGAACTAGACAACCAGAAGCTAATCCTGAAAGACTATCAGGGAATCCGCATCCCTGTGGCCGGCATCGGACACTTTAAGGTCACATTCAAGAACCACACCGACATCTTGCCACTCACAATCGTGGACCGGGACTGCCCCAGCTTGCTCGGCCTGCAATGGTTCGCCCCGCTGGGCATCGAGGTGACAGGCATCCATCACACAGACGAGGCCGACTGCGAAGCGACTCTTGTAAAAGAATTCCAGGAGGTCTTCGACAACTCACTAGGGAAGTACTGAGGGCCCCCTATATCTTTCAACCTTAACCCTAACATCGCCCCAATCTGCCCCAAACCCCGGCGAGTGCCCTTTCCGCTCAAGCCGAAAATCGATGAGCAACTAGACAAGCTCGTCGCGCAAGGGGTACTAGAGCCCATCGACCATGCCCGTTGGGAAACGCCCATAGTCAACCCCCATCAAACCCAATGGCTCCATAAGAATCTGCGGGGACTACAAGGCCACCCTCAATCACGCGCTGCAGCAAAGCGCCTACCCAGTCCCAGTAGTACAGCACCTTCTGCACTCACTGGGGGGAGGCCGGGTCTTCGCAAAACTCGGCACAAGCGTATCAGCAGTTGCCGGTCGATGCGGAGACAGCCAAAGCGCAAACGATTGTTACACACCGGGGGCTTTTCGGTGCAACCGACTCCAATTTGGAGTCAGTGTTGCCCCAGGAGTCTTCCAAAGTCTCATGGAAAGGCTCCTCCAGGGAATAAAAGGGGTGGTTCCCTACTTCGATGACGTGCTGATCGCAGCCGCCAACAGAGAACAATTGGAGACCCGGTTAAGGGCGGTGCTTAACAAATTCAAAGACGCCAGCCTTAAAGTCAAAAGAAACAAATGCCAACTCCACACCGAGAGGGTCGAGTTCCTGTGGTACCTCCTGGACCGGCACGGAATACACCCAACTGGGAAAAAACTCAGAGCCATCAAGGAAGCCCCCACACCAACAAACAAGGCAGAACTACAGGCATTTTGGGGATTGCTTAATTATTATTTTTTTAAAACAATTTTATTGGTTTTTAAACAAACAAACAAACAAAAACATAAAAAACATCTGCTCTCTTCAATACTTACATACAAACAGTGTGTCGGTTGGTTCATCAGTTTTGTGCATTCATTTCGTAGTCACAATTACAAATACAATACATAATAACTCTTATTATCAATTCAAACTTATATATCCACATATCATTATTGAGACAAAAAAAAGATTGACTATACTTTTATTCAATCATGCCGTATGAGATAACTATGATTTAAGTAATTTATTCTATAACAAATCATATAATCATACCTATTCTATCTTGAGAAAAAAGAAAAAAAACATTTTATAAATGTAATGTCAAGTAGCAAAAGAAAAGGGAGAAAAAAAGTCGATATTATTCCTTATTACCTAACATTCTAAATATTCTATTTTTGTATTTCATCATCTAGCCATTGATAGAAAAGGTCCCAAATTGTATAGAATTGTTTATCTTCTTGCTCTCTAATTTCAAATGTCAATTTACTCATCTCAGCACATTCCAATATTTTCTTAATAACTTCCTCCTGCAATGAAATTTTCTCATTTTTTCCAATTTTTTGCAAATACAATCCTAGCCGCAGTCAATACATTTACAGTCAAGTATTATAAACATCTGGTAAGATTCCCAATAAGAAAAGCTCCGGTTTCAAATCTATATGTCTCTTTGTCATTTTTTCCAACCACATGCGGATTTTAGTCCAGTATTTTCTAGCATCCTCACAAGTCCACCACATATGGTAATATGAACCAGGTATCTGATGACACTTCCAACATTTTTCGGATTTGTTCTTAAACATTCTTGCTATCCTTGTCGGGGGGAAATGCCACCTGTAAAACATCTTATACAGATTTTCTTTATAAGCTGTAGACATTGTCCTTTTATAATTTTGCGACCATAATTTCTGCCATTTCTCTAAATCAATCCCATATCCAAAATTCCTCCCCCAAGCAATCATAGTTTCTTTAACTTGTTCTTCCTCTAACTTAAATCCCAATAAGTAACCATACAGTTTTTAAATCACCTTTTCATCAGTACCTGTCAAAATCTTACCTAAATCAGTCTGTTTATCATAAAATCCCTGTTTTGGAATCTTCATCATACCTTGAGTGTATTTGCGCATATGAAAACCAATTCATCTGTATACCTTGTTCCTCTAATTTTTGTATCGATTTAAGTTCACCCTTTTCATCTAGTAATTCCCCATATCTAACTGTTTGTTCCTTTTTATAGATTATAGGATAAGAGAAAGCTTCTATCGTCGATAACCAAACTGGAATTTTCAAATAACATTGTTTTTTTATCTTCTCCCAGTTTAACCACAAAGACTCCCGTATATAATGTCTTCTAAAATAGCCCTGTGTTTTAGTTCCCTTGTACCATAGAAAAGCATGCCAGCCCAACAGCAGGTCATGACCTTCTAATGTCAACAATCTAGTCTTCCTTAATGTTATCCATTCTTTAACCCACATCAAATTTGCAGCTTGATAGTACAACTCCCAATTAGGCAGGCCAAACCCTCCTCTAGTTCTAGCATCTTGCAAAAGCTTTAGCTTTATCCTTGCTTTCTTGCCTTGCCATATATACTTCAACACAATTTTATTTAAGTCCTCAAAATAGTCTTTTCCAAGCCTAACTGGTATTGTTTGAAACAAAAATAAGATTCTGGGTAAAATATTCATCTTGATTGTTGAAATCCTCCCTATTAATGACAATTGTAAGTTTTCCCATTTCTTCAAATCTAGGGCTATCTGTTGTTTAAGTTTAATATAGTTATTCTCTTTTAATGTACTACATCTTGATGTCAAATATATCCCCAAGTATTTAACCTTGTTTGTAACTTGGATTTTCAGCAGATCTGCCAATTCTTCTCTTTGTCTTAGTAACATATTATTTGACAAAATCTTTATCCTTATTTATTTTCAGACGGCCACCTTGCCATATGTCTCTATCTTTTCCAGCAGCTTCAAGGCTGTTTCTATAGGATCTTCTAAAATAAAGACTAAGTCATCTGCAAAGGCTTGTAATTTAAATTCTTCCTTTTTGATTTTCATTCCTTTTATAGTTTTATCTTCTCTGATATTTCTATTCAACACTTCCAAAGTCAATATAAATAGCAAGGGAGAAAGCGGACATCCTTGTCTTGTGCCTTTTCTTATATTAATAGAATCAGTAAATTCTCCCTCTATCATAACCTTTGCAGTTTGCTCATGATAAATTGCTTCTATTGCTTGAATAAATCTTCTAGCAAAGCCCATCTGTTCCAATAAGAGTAACGTAAATCTCCAATTCACATTGTCAAATGCCTTTTGGGCATCTAAAAATATCAAGGCCAATTGCTTTTCAGGATGTGCCTCATAGTATTCCAAAGTGTCCAGAATTACTCTCATATTGTCTTTAATTTGTCTCTTTGGCAGAAATCCATTTTGATCTGGATGAATAAAACTATTCAAATATTTTTTAAGTCTTTCTGCTAATATCGAAGCAAAAATTTTATAGTCTGCGTTTAATAAAGAGATCGGTCTATAGTTCTTAATTTGCAGTGGATCAGCCTCATCTTTTGGAATAAGAGTAATATAGGCCTCTGACCATGTTTTAGGTATCATCTTCTTTGACATAGCTTCATTCATAACATCTAAAAGTGGAATGCTCAATGATTCTTGTAATGTTCTATAGAATTCTGCAGGCAGCCCATCTGGACCTGGTGCTTTCCCATTATTTTGTTTCTTTAGTGCTTGACTTAATTCCATCATTGTTATATTACTTTCTAACATTTCTTCAATTTCTTTAGATATTTTAGGTAAGTTAGCATTCTGTAAGTACTGTTTAATTTTTCCCTCATCAATATTCTCTTTCTTATAAAGTTGTCCATAAAAGTCTCGAATAATTTCTTTTTTTCTTTTTTACCATAACAGACTTGACCTTGGTCATCTATTAACTGGGATATTTTCCTCGACTCTTTCTCCTTTCTCAGCTTATATGCTAGTCATCTACCTGGCTTATTTGCATCTTCAAAATAGTTCTGTTTAGCATTCCTAATCTTCTGTGCCAGTTCTTCTTTCTCTATTAAGTCCATTTTATGTTTAGTTATATCCAGTTTCAATTTAATGTCTTTTTTCTGTGGCATTTTCTGTAACTCTTTTTCGAGTCTTTTGTGCTCATCTTCCAGGGTTTTAATGGCTTGCCTAGCATTCTTTTTTCTTGTATAATCTATTATCAAACCTCTCACATATGCCTTCATTGTGTCCCAAACATTCTGTGCTGAAGTATCTTCTTTTCTATTTTCTTTAAAGAAAAAGGCAAACTCTTTCTCAAGCCCTTGTATAAATTCCTTCTCCTTTAGGATAGTAATACTATCCTAAAGGACTGCTTAATTTTTATAATGTTTTCCTACCCCAGAAGACGACTGTGGCGGAACCCCTACACCGGCTACTTGATAAAGCGGCCATCTGGACCTGGGGGAAGCGGGAGGAGACTGCGTTCCAACGAACAAAAAACCTGCTGACATTGGACGCAGTCCTGATCCAGTATAGCAAGACACTCCCGCTCACGGTAACTTGCGACGCATCACCTTTTGGCATCAGAACAGTCCTCAGCCACACCCTACCCAACGGGAAGGAAGCACCCATCGCCTTCTTCTCCCGAACGCTGGCCAAGCCAGAAAGAAATTACAGTCAACTGGACAAAGAAGCCCTCGCCATTGTCGCCGGAGTGAAAAGGTTCCACGAGTACCTTTACGGTAGGAACTTTTCTATCATAATGGACCACAAGCCCCTGCTCGGGATACTCGCAGGGAACAAGGCCACCCCAAACATCCTGTCACCCCAGATAATGCGGTGGTCCAAGTTCCTGGCCGCATACTCATACGAACTGTCACACCGGCCCGGCAAGAACATTCCGCATGCTGACGCACTAAGCCGGTCACCACTACCTGACCTAGATGACGACCCAGTGCCCACAACGATGACCCTGCAAATCAAGACCCTACCCAGCCCACTCTTAACTGCGCCAGACATTGCCCATGAAACAAATAAAGACAAACGGCTGGCGTGGGTATTGAGCTGGGTAGAGCAGGGGTGGCCAGAAAATGACGGCGGCGAGAAATTCAAAGCCTTCCGAAACTGCCAAACTGAGCTGTTCTCACAAAGGGGGTGCATACTCTGGGGCGACCGGGTAGTCATACCGGAAGCGCTACAAAACAGAGTGTTGGCAATGCTGCATGAGGGACACCCGGGGGTCGTCAAGATGAAAACCCTGGCCAGAAGCTACGCTTGGTGGCCAGGGATGGACAAACAAATCGAGACATGGGTCGCCGGCTGCAGCAGGTGCCAAGAGTCGAGAGCCAACCCCCCCGCCGCCCCGGTCCTGGAATGGGAAACCCCGAGAGGACCATGGTCGCGAATACACATAGACTTCGCCGGGCCAACCAAGGGGCATACATTCTCATCACCGTAGATGCCTACTCTAACTGGCTGGAGGTAAGCACTATGAGGGCAACAACAACAGAGGCGGTCATCGACAAGCTCAATAGACTCTTTGCAACGCACGGGCTACTGGATGTCATAGTGTCGGACAACGGGCCACAGTTCACGGCACTGGCATTTGAAAAATACCTGGCCGAATGAGGCATCCGACACGCCTTAACCTCGACGGCTCACCGGGTGGCGAACGGTAGGGCGGAATGGATGGTCCAATACACAAAAAAAGCCATCCAAAAAATCGAAACCGGCAACATCCAGGAAAAAATAAACAAACTACTCTTCATACAGCACATTACGCCGAGCACGACCACAAACAAGAGCCCAGCGGAGTTACTGATGGGAAGGAAACTGAGGTCTCCACTGGACCGCCTACACCCCACCTACAACCCAGAGAAACCCCCGGACTCCTCCAGCCGGTACCGGGCATTCAACATCGGGGATACGGTCTACACGAAGAACTTCATGGGGGACCCCCTCTGGGTACCTGCACAAATAACACAGGTAACCGGGCCCCGATCATACAGACTCCAAACGACAGACGGAAGGAGCTGGAAGCGGCACATCGACCAGCTACAGTCCAGACTAGCCGCCAACACCCCCAACGCCTCGGCAACAACAACCAAGGAAAGCAGAGAGGGAGGGGAAGCCTCAACAACCAAGCTGGTAAACGATGGAAGGCTGGAATCATCAACGACACCCCCCCCAACGCAAGCCGAACACCCCTCCACCAGAAGACAGAAACGTTCAAATAAACCAACCATACTCACCAGCAGACCTCGAACTGTCGCAGACGGGATCTTCACCTGGAAGGTACAGCCAAGCCAGCTCAACCAGCCCGGAAAGACCGAGTGAGAGCAACAGGAACCGCAACTTGACCAACCCAGGTAGTACAGGCAGGAGCTGCGGCAACAGGCCCGGCTCACCCTTCCAGGCGGTTCCATCAATGAAGTTGAGAGCGACGCGGAGCCCGTCCGAACCGGCTGATGATCACACACAGACTGAACCGCGCAGGTCAGCTAGACAGATTCAGAGCCCCACCTACCTGCGTGACTACGTCACGACGCTGCGTCGGACGAAACCATGAGGGGAGGGGTGTTCTGTATTAACATTCTTGGAGACTCGCATTCTGATTGGTCCACCAGGACCGCAACCCGATTGGTCCACTGAATGACTGTGATTGGAGCACTAAAAATCTACCGCAATTGGCCGAGCCGATCGCGAGAGATTCAAAGCGCTGCCATTGACCGCCGAGCCGCCAGCTGGCTGTATAAAGCCAAGCAGCTCGCACACTTGAACTGTCCTTGTTCAGAAGCTACAATAAAGAGCTGATTGTTCACTTTCGCGTCTCGCCTCTTATGTGACCCGATCCCCTGATTTAACACATATTAAATAAAAAACAATAAAAAATGCAATGTAAATTTCTGTGTCACCCACACAATTCCATCCATTAGATTCAAATTAGCAGATGTTAGATAAAACGCCTGGATCTAAGATATAGGGCTGTATTATATGCTATTTTTGAGTACTAAAACCTCTTTCTCAGCTTCTATATCCCAAATTCTTTTTGAAGCAATTTTTCAGCTTCTTCTCTAGATGTGCAAGAGAGTAAAAGACCACAACTGCTAACACAAATTGACAGTTGTACAATCCAATAAGTGTTTAATTGAAATTTTGTCTGTTTTGGGACTCTGCCTGTTTCATGGCTTTAATTTTAACCCAATAATTATATCCCCTGAATTTATACAAAGCAGAAATGGTGTAAATTAACAATTATCTCTGAGGGCAGGAGCTGAACTCCTTTTATCCATCCCAAAGATACTCTTCGTAGTCTGAATATTTTTTATACATAGACAGGACTATTGCCAACTTGATTCCAATTGGATAAGGCAGATATTATTGATATGTGAAAATGAATACGCTAATAGAGGATCTCAAAACCTGGATAGTTTTTCAACAGTAGAATATTCAGTAGAATATCCTCTACAGGGACCTTATGGCTCTTCAGGTCTTTAATGGTCAACTTGGAGATGAACATAACAGGCTAAGATATAGTTTATATGTCCCCTAATATTCTGAAAAACACCTCTTGAATTCTATGAAGATATTGGATCTGTTGTTCATCCCCACCACCCCGCTCACCTTAGGTAGAGAAAAACACACACAAACCTGTGGGACTTTGTAGGTGCCTACAAATGTTGACATCTGGATGGAGATGACCCTGAGAGCTACATCAATCAGAGCCAGGAGGTTCTCCTTCCTCCCACAGCCGTAGTTG
>NW_020771738.1:0-12338 GCF_900518735.1 Pseudonaja textilis | reverse complement strand
TCTGACTTTTGCTTAGGTGTCTTCAAGAGCCTCTTGACTCCTGAAAGTACTTCAGGAGGTTCAGACCTTTCCTTAGTTGTCTTCAAAAGCCTCTTAATTTCCAAAAGTTGTCTGACTGGCTCCGATTCTTGTTGTAGTTTTTCTTCTTCCATTCCCATTATATTTCTTTCATTTAGTGATACCACTAAATTATCATGAATGGGTATTTGTGACACTTCTTCCAAGGCTGGGGATATTATATCTTGATTGTGAGCTCTTTGGCTTGAAATATTAACATCCAAAACAGACTTTTTTTCTAACAGAAATAGAAAAATGATATAGTAATGAAACTTCATTCACTACATTAACAGAAATACTTAAATGTGAAGAAATATTACTTAAAATAATTATATATTAGACTCTTTGTATGTTTTAGAATGAAACAAAAAAATGTAAAAACTAAATTACACCAAGAATATTAAAAACAAATTAAATCAAATTAAAGTAACTGTTGCTCATAATGAAAAACATATTATAATTGGGATTTATCTTAAGCAAACTGAGTACCTGAAACCTGGCAACTTCTAAGTAGCAGAATGACCAAAATCTACAACCATCTAGGAAACCTTCTTCCAATCAGACTAGTGTATGTTTATTCCACTAATATAAATTGTGAAATCAAATACAGAAACAGTTGTATTTCTCTAACCTGAGATCTAAATTTGAAGCCATTAAAACTGTTGCACCTTGAATGAATCTGTTACCTCAGCTGGCTAATTATTTCATTTTCCCACAAAATATATTTACAGGGTTAACACAAGGAATGATAAATTATGTCCTGTTTTCATTATCTTGTTTGAATAAGACCATATTCAATATTTACAACTTGATGCAGCTCAGTGACTTAATAACCCACTATCATTCTCGGCCTTTGCTAATCTGGTTTGTATCCCTAAACAGATTACTCTTCTTACTTAAAGCAGCACAGTAGTTAAAGCAACACCTGAAATTCTGATAGGGACTGCAAGGAAAGACTGACCTGAAATTTCTACAACAATAAAGGAGCTCCACAGAGCCTTAACAGTTTTAGAGAGGTCTTGATGCAGGTTTCCTTCCATTCTAAAAACCAAACCTCATTGATTTGTAGTACTCTGGGATTAATGACAAAGTAACTTACGTTAAATGGCTATATGAAAGTAATTATTCAGAATGTATAGACAATAAAACATACCAAATACTTCTGATGAATGTATTTCTGATATCTGAGTTTCTGGTATAAAACTTTTCTGTTTTCCATCCGATGGACTGCAGAACATTTCAGCCAACCCTGCAAATAGCATTTAAATCTATTAATGTTCAGTTAGCATGTAATGAAATGCAAGAGCAGATATAACCATAAAGAATATATTTTCTTCACTTGATTGCTCCCTAGATTTGAAATGCAATCAGATTCCAGAATTATTTTTAAATATTAATATTCATAGCATATTTAAAGGGAAAGGACTTGTCACACCATTTACCAGGATAAAAATTCCTCCTTCAAGCTGTTTCAGATTGTGGATACTTTCTATCAAACACTATCTTAAGAGCAAATTCTACTACAAATTATACAAGTAGTTAATTTGCCTTTCAAAATAAAATAAAACTTGTGATTCCTTCTATAGTGCCATAAGTTAATATTAAGTAGATTTCTGTCAAAGTGACTTATGCTTATCAAGTACAATTTGTAACAAATGGTGTGTGCCTATACATGAATGTGTATCTCTCATAGATGTTTAGAGAACAAGGAAGAAGAAGAAGAAAAAAATCATCTTTTCCTTATCCTCTGTTTGATGTCTAAGATTTATTATGACTGCTGGATTGGAAGTGCCAGGCTAGTGAGTGCTACCTCAACAATTCTTCCCATAAAAACACAGCCTTGTTTAAAATGCCATCTTGACCCATGAAAAGCAGTTTTCCCAGTTAAAGAAAAGCTTTGTTTAAAGTAGAATCTTGGCCAATGAGCAATTTATAGTTTTCTATGAATAAAAAAATGAAATACAGGTAGTCCTCTCAACTTACTATTGTTAAGATATTTAAAACTGGACAGTGCATAAGAATACAGTTATAGTTAATTGGTTCAAAAGAGCTGGCCACTGCATGAGGGAATCTGAACTGTGATTGGTTGCCACGGGTAAAAGGGGAGTTTCCTTGTTTTCTGCCTTTTTCCTCTGTGTGCTCTCCATTGATTTACCTGATGATGCTTCTGTTCTTATTTACTGGAAATAAATTTAAGGCTACAAGCTTGTGTCAGCATCTGTTTGGACACCAGATGCACAATTCCCTGACAACTGAACCCATTTTTTTTTTTTGGCTAAGCCTCTTGTGAAGCATCTGATAATACCCCTGAATTAAGACTGAATTGTCTCACAAAGGAAAGGCTTAGGAGCTTGCTTGCAAAATGTCTAACTTCCAAAAAATAGTAAACCTTAACAAACCAAACCTCTTCTTTCTTGCTTCAGTAGAAAAAACTATTTTACGTATCTAGATTACTGATGTTCTGCAAGATGTCAGGATAACAGTGGCATACAAGTAGGCCTGAAAGGCTTGGCATTCTACTTCCAGGCACCCATTTGTATCTACATATAGCTGGACTATTTTGCTGAGGTCCAGATGGCCCACTAATTATAAGAAAACATCCCAATGCATCTGGAACTAGGAATTGGTGGCTAGATATCAAGCTATTAGAAAACCCTTGACTATTCCTAGGTCCAAAAAGGATTAGATGTTAATTGGAGTAAGAACCTTAAAGATCTGCTTGCTTAAAAAACTGAAACTGCTGTGTGAAAACAATGTCTAGGATTCTGTGGCGGTCAATTCCTAATTCCTATCCATTTCAATTATTTTCCCTTTTCTTTGTCTAACTGGCATGAGAAGTGAACAAAAAAACAGCACCAGCAAACTCACATCTAAGGAGTATTTTCCACAACTCAAATAATCATCAGTGTAGAATGCTTTTTATTTTGGAAGACTCAGTAAGATTTGGGGAAAAGAATAAAAATCAACTGAGGAGCAATTGCACTTTAATCTTTGGTATTTATTAGGGCAGCCCCTGCTGAAATGCTCTCCAAAACATCAGGCACAATGATAGTCTCTTCAGTTAAGCTTCCCCACAGGGAGAGGAAGTTACTTTTCAAGCTCTTGAGAAAACAAAGTACTTGCATCAGCAAGGTAACTTAGCAAGAATTGCTTCTCTGATCCACAAGTATGAGACTACATGTAACGCTATAACAGGAGAAAAACTGATGTTTTCTATTGTATTCTGTTATCTATAAAACGTTCTAATGTTAGAAAAGAGAAGATCAGCTACAAGGTGGATGGATTCAATTGCAAGTGTTGATGAATGCACCGTTGATAGATCAACATGGGGAAGATCTATCTTGTTACTCGAGTCAAAAATAACTTTGTGGCACATAATCAATATTCTATGTGTTGCTTTATGTCCAGGTCCATGTGTCTCTTGGCTCACCAAAACAATTGATAACCTGATTGTCCCCAGCAATAAGGCACGGTAGGTTTCCCTAAACTGACTGCAGGTAATAGGGAGGGAGCTACCTAGCTTAGTATGTCCTAAAAATGGTGACCCAACCACTGGAAAATTCTCCAGTAAATCCAAGAAAAGTGAGATTTCTGGGTCTCAGAAATTAAACTGCCCAAATTAGACAGAAACACAATAAATTAAAAAGGGGGAAAGATAGCATTTCTCTTACAACATGTGATCAGGGGAAGCAAGGCCACAGTATATGGCCCACCATTGTCTAATATTTTACCTCCAATAATTCAGTCGCTCCCAATAGCATGTTGGAAAGCAGTTCAAATGTAATTAAATGACTTTTAATTAAAATCTAATTGTGGATGGGGGGGGGCTGTTTACATGGATGCTGCCTTTGGTAGATTTAATATAGATAGTAGATTTAGTGGATTTGATATAACTTTACAAACCAACTAACCTAGGGTATGTAGTGCAATAAAGACAGAGTGGTCATCATAAAAAAACTATGTCAGTCTTACATTGAAAGTAATAATACTTTATTTAGCAAGATGTGCAAATATTTTAGTTCAATATGGTAATTTCAAGAGTTCTGATTGTGAAATAAAGCTTGGTGTTTTGTATCATTTTGAGTGTTTCCACTGATCTCAGCAACATTAATCAAGCTGTTTTACAGGAGGCTTTTAAACATGTTTCATCTACAGTATCAGGAAACCAAGCTCTTGGTTTAGGATGGACAAGGTGATGTGGGAGATAAATGTTGTTACAAAAGGAGTTAAGCATGCAACTCCAAAAAAGAGCTTACTCAGTGCTGACTTAGATAATAATTGGTTTTTTTAAAAAGCAAAAGGGAACGTTTGCAATAGAACTTGAGAGCACAAGCAGCTGGATAAATGGGCTGCATGTATTATATTGCAGCTAAGTAATATAAAGGTGAGTGTGCATGCAAACCTTTTGCACCAGCTTAGATTATATGAAGACCACTTATACAATGATTTTTTGGTTTTAAAATTTTGAAGAACAAGAACATCTCTGCAAATCTTTCTCCGTCTACCAGAAATCTTGATTCTTCCTTCCAAAATGGATCCAGATATAGGCTGCTAAGGGTGGGGGAAGGATTTAAGGCTTAGAGTAGTATTGCTTTCAATTCTAAATTTCTATATTTCCATTACCATTCTTAATAGCGCAATATGCACCAAAGCCGCACCATCAACATTATCACTGATCGTGCCCCTTCTGCTGAGAATCTCTTATTATCAAATAGTTTCTTGTAATTCTCCAGAAGATATAAAGACTGAGTTCAGGCTTATGATCATTTAAACCTCATTTCTAGAACTGGAAATAGTTACACAATGGTCAACTGTATCAGTAAGTATGCTATTATGCTACACCATACTTTGCTAATAGATTACATTCTTACACAATCATAGCACCATCTGTTGGCAAAGCAAGGAGTTGATATATTGGTAACCTTTAAAACTATCAACAACCCATTGTAAATCTAATTTCTCATAGATCACAATTTCTTAGTCAATAAAATCAACCTTGGTTTTATTTCCTCTCTGTAGATAAACATACATAGGAATGCCTGCTCGTTTCAAAAAAAAGGTGCTAATACATCTGAATTTCTTCTGAGCATTAAGATGACCAAATGTAAGAGTATGTGCACTAATATTTAAAAAAACTACTACAATGTGGTATTTCCATTTATATTACCTCAACAGACTTAGGAGCATCTTGATAAAGCAAACTTATCGCATAAATCTATATTATCCGCCCGAAGAACCATTCCGAGCTCACATCATCTATCTGTTAAGATGCTTTGGGGGCAAACGTTTCAAGATAACATTTTGTATACATTTAAGGGATGTCTCTAGTGTGCAGAATGAAAATAATGCTTTTCTGTAATTTTTAAAGCATTTACATAAAGTGTTGAACGTGCAATTATTTTTTCTTGTCTGCACTAAGGCATCCCACTCTGCTTTTTATCTGTTATATAATTATCAACCTCTAACTTAGAAGGGGATGGAACATCTCCCTTATTGTTTCTGGCTATCTGGCAGATGTTATGGGTGCCATCGATCAAGGAACATCATCTTGTGAGTCCCAAGAAATGAACCTTTTCTGTCATGATGCCATTCGTTTAGAACATCATTCCGTCAGAAATTAGACTGGACCTGAATCTTTCACAAAGCTCTGAAAACATTTTTCTGTTCTCAGGTACGGGGATTATTAATTTGAGCCTATAAGATGGCTATGTTAATTGTTGTTTGATTGCTTTTTAAAAAAACTTTGTTGCTAGTTGTGTATTTTACTTTGTTGTTCAGTTTTTAAATTTAATTGCTATACGCTACCCAGAACCACTATGTTGAGATGATGGAAACATGCAATAAATAAATGACATGCTATAAGGACAATTTTCTGAATCTTGAAAAAACTATTACTATTATCATCTAGTTAAATATTATATACTGCCATTATCTCTACATAGTGTCAGTTGTAGAAAATAGTTTGTCAAAACATACATGTTTTTTTTCTCTATGACATATTTTATTTTTAAACAGGAAAGGCGAACTCATGTCATTTGGCATGTAAACTTGTATTAAATGAAGTTTACCTGTAAAGCTTTCATTGAGGTCACAATGCTTTTTCAAAGGATAATTGATCACCACCTTAGGAACTTGTGCAGTTATATTCAAAATTCCAGTATGAGCTTTTCCAATCACAATTGGAGCAGGAGAATTTGCATGTCCTGTTGTGAAGTGACCGCTGATTTTTCTTTTAGGTGTTTTTAATGAACTGTTCTTCTAAAAGCAGAATATATTAAAAATCAGTTTAATGAAACATGTCACTATATATACTGATATAAATTTAAAATCCTAGTGATAATAGTTTTACATTTGCATCTGATGGGATAGCTAGAATCAGGCAGTGACGGGCTGCAAAAGGAAGATTGTTGAATTTATATAGGTGAGACACAAGTAGGGAAGATAGTTTAGCAGACTGAAAGCCTCAGAAGTTCAAGGAAAAGCTGACCTGGGAGAAGAGACTGGGAAGAACACTCTTTCATTTCACCCAATACTTTATTATATATTAGTAACATTAAGTGTCCATTAATCAGGACCACAAAGAGGAAGGGAAGCTAGTAAAATAAATTCTCATGTAAGGAGAGCTCTCACATAGACATTGGACAAGGACAGAGAGATGGGAATGTGGAATCAACAGAATAAGTCATAGCTATTCTACTTTTAGCTTCCAACCTTAAACAAAGTCCCTGAAGGGAAAAAACAAAGAATACAAATATTCCTTTGGGGAGGGGGATGTTTCAGAGTGATAAAAACTTAAAAACTAAAGGTAAAAAAATAAAAGAATCAATAAATTGTTCACCAAAAAGAGAATTAAGTTAAAATAAGATAAAGGGCAAACCTTTAAAAATCTAAAGGATAAGGTTTAAATCGGGTACAATTAGTGTTTTTGGTAGCGAAAGGACTCTGAATAGTCTTGAAATATAAGGTTAATCTATACGAACACATAAACGTTAAAATTTGAATTATAAAAATAAACACAATTCTTAAACTTTTTCCAAATAATTTTCTTCTATCAAATCAACTACAAATATTGTCACAAATTTACTAGGTATAAACTTTAAAAATGCTATCCCAAAGGTGGTTTTCAAAAGGCAACTGGACTTTCTTGTTTTTTTTTCCCTTGAAAATGTTTTACTTCTTATCCAAGAAGCTTCTTCAGAACTGAAGTGAAACGTTTTCAAGGAAAAAAACCAAGTTCAGTACCTTTTGAGAAGCATTTTTGGCACAATCATGATCTGAATGATTGAGACTCTCTACATTTTATAATACTTCATTTAAATTTTCGAATTACAAGAATGTCTAAATTTGTATTTTCAGTTGGCATTGATTATTACTAATTCATTTGCAATGGTTTTTTGCTGAGAAAATTAAGCAAAATTTTGGCTTAAAGTTCTCATCCTCATAATGACTACAAGTTTTCTTCTTCTCCATACATAATAAAACAATACAATTCTTAGTGTAGCTCCTCTTTGAAGAAGGGGAACAATGCCATCTTTCATTTGCTGCAGATAAATGGGCTGTAGGTCAGTTGATATAATTGTGTGGAGACTAGTGGTCTTATTCAACATAGCACTTTCATTTTAATTATGGTGCCAGGGTCACCCCCCTAGCATTCCAAACCAAAGTATTGATAATCTCATTGGGCACAGTTATATTTGGGCCCTGGTACAGGACAATGTATTTTTACATTGTATTTTTTCCATGTTACCTACATTTCCTTTCAATCTTTTTTTGCTGCTCAAAAGAAACAACATATATCTCAAAAGCTATTCAGCAACTGCCTCATTTCTTTCCCTCATTTCTTTCATAATAAACTGAAACATTCATGTGTTGTTTGAAAAGCAGTATAGTAACTGGAAGGCTATTACAATCGTGCTTATTATTTCTATTGACTAAGAAAAATCAAAGCATGGAAGTTCTTATATAATTGCGATAATTATATCAATTTAGAAGTATCAAATACATTTCATCAACACATTCATAATAAGATGAAATTTGGCAATATCAATATTTGTTAAATATTTTAATCATTTAATATACCTTATCTCAGTAACTAACACTGCTTTGTAAGGCTGCTAGATGCTGATATACATTCTGGTTAATTGATTTCAGGGTTGTTTTGCCTCAAACCTTATTACTAGAAAGCCACCAGTCTTTTGCCTTCAGCAAGGAAAGTGAAATTTTACATTTGTGAAATTTACATTTACTTACATTTACTTCAGCTATTTGTTAGCTGTTTTTGAAGCAATTTTCAAAGATTATTTAGCTTGCTTTAATCTGTGTTTTGAGTGGCAAGCACGGCTATTTGAAATTGCTACTTTTTGCCTACGGATAATATCCATATCCCACTTTTCTCATGGTTCCTAGATATGTTTTCTTTCTATTGTTTATTACATATAATTCATCCATTATTTTCCCTAATTCATTTTAAAATTTCTAAAATGTGTATTCCTACCTTTATACTTCATCATGGCAATTCAGATATTTTCATTCTCCAAAATGTTGCACTAATAGAACATATTGCCTTCAATTAAAAGTAAAAGACCTTAAACTGTTTTAAAATAGGTTGAATTTTTCAAATTACTCCATATCTTCTATTAAAACTATTGGTGATTTTCCATAAATAAAAGGTAAAGCACTGTATCTAGAAATACTAGTCAGAATTTAGGATTAATAAAGTATCAGAATGATCTCCTCAGTACTTGGAATCCAGATTCTTTAAATTGAGCACTGGCGAAAAATTATACAATTATCTGTTTCGGCTATACCTTTGATGATTTTGAAGCCACTTTCTTCACTGATCTTGTTTTAAAGCCCTGTTTTGAAGCAGACTTCAGTTGCAGTTTTGGAATACCTTGTTTCACTACTTCTGCCCAAGACTTCGCAACTAAAACAACAATTGTTGAAGATTATTCACCTTAATCATTTTTAATATCCGATAATCAAATTATACTGTGTTTGAAACATAAAATGTTTAAATTCTAGCAATAGATACAATTGTAACACACCCATCAAGTTGGCTTCAGAAGCACCACTTCGTCTTTTGGAGTGAATAGTACCCATAACTCCACTTTTTCCACGTGTAGAACTTCTTCTTGGAGTACAGGGTTTGCTCCTTAATGATGAAGTGGCGCTGGATACTGTTTTTTTAACTTCACTGAATAAGCTATTCATAGGCATCTCTTGTGTAGTGGTTTCCTCACTCTCTGAAGGCTGACTTGTAACATGAGGATCAGAGATGAATTGTTGCTTCTGGGGTGCACTATGTGAGTCAGCTTGCCTTGACACAATCTTTTCATATTGCTTTCTCTCAAAGGAACCCTGCAGGAAAACAAATAGGTAACACACACACACACACACACAAAAATCAAACTTTAGATTTTGGACAAACAACAATCATATTTATTTCCTTCAGAACTTATCAGAATGAATTAAACAATTAGATATTCACAAAAAAAAAAAATCCCCACAATATTTTGTGGCTTTGCTTTTGAAGACTATGAGGATATTACAATTAATCCAGAGCGGGGCAGCATGTTTTAGGTTCCAATAATGGGAGCAAATTACACATACATTGAACAACTTGCACTGGTTACCATTTCAGCTCCAACTACAATTTAAAGTGCTAGTGTCAATATTCTTCATAACTTGGCGCTCGGGTATCTATGGAAGATCCTCCTCTAACCAGATTTTACACAATCAATTACATCATTTAGAGAGGGGCTTTTTGTTTTTTGTAGCAGCACCAAATTATGGAAAGTAGATCCCTCGGATAGATTTTAGGAACTTACTGAAAATGGAGAATGATTTTAACAGCATTTCAGTAATATCACCAGTACCTCTTGTAATTCTTCCTTCTCACTTCAATTTTGGTTTTCCAATTTAAATTGTATTTTTTTTTCATTTTGATTTTTTTACAGTAACATTCTAACCAATAATAGTCCAAAATACTGTGATGGTATAAAAATCAAATAAAATCACACTACTTAGCTCTAAACCTTTTTTCATTTGCCAATCTTTTAATATATATTAAAATTAACTTCTTTTCAAATCTATTTTCAAAATAATAACATTCATCTTTAATTTTATGAAATTATGAAAAGATATGAAGGAGTAGATAAAAAAGGAGAAGTCAGCTATTTTTAGGCATTGTCCCATCTTCATCAGACCAGATCTGGACATTCTGGAGATGGTCAGCAGTTTTTTGGGAAATAAATAATCCAGAGCAAGGAGTGATTCTAGCCCTGGAGCAGACCTCCTTGGAATGCTGTCCCCAAAGACAGAACTTTCTGAATTACTTTCCAGGTATCTAGAAACATTTCCAAGCTCTCCACTTTTCTGTGAAATAATTTTGAGAAATTTGCGTTCTCAAATAAGTATTTAGTAAGCTTTAAAGATGAATGTTATTATTTTGAAAATGCCCCAATTAAAAAATAAAAGTCAACAGTATAAATTCTGATTTCAAACATCTTATATAAAGCTACATTTGTAGGTAATCCACAATAACCAAAGGTGGCTACTTGTATTTCTGCTGGAGAGTTTTGTTTTTTTTAAACAGAATATGAAATATTTACCCAATTTTGTTTTGGGAGTTTCTAACAATAGGGATAAATATTTTATCAACAGATTTATCGATTTTATTCATTAAATTTATTTTCTACCCATCTTGCCATTACACTACTCTGAAATAAAATAGCCAAATTTTTAAATAGAAGAAGCATTCAGGTGCAATATATCACCAACTCCTCTCAGAAATAATTCTAGAGAAATATTTAGGTGTACTAAGAAGTGCATAGCTTACATTCCTCCTTCCCATTCCCAAAATATTTCTCAATTCTATGATTTAAAATTTCTGATCAATTGTTTTAACATAATAATACAGATACATTATTTAAAATACAAAGCTTTCAGTATGAATAGTGAAGTTTAGACAAACATATGTATACATGTTGTGGGATCAAGAGCAATTCTTTGATTCAAAGGTAAATATCCCTAGCAATTAGTTGTTCTGTCAATCAATCCCTTACCTGTATTACAGACTGACTTAATTCTGCAGCTTTTTTCAGAACTGCTCGTGGTGAGTTTCCAAATGGCATACTTAGTCTCGCTGGAATGGCTCCTTTTTTAAGTGGCGAGTTTGGAGGTAAGCGCTTATCAAAGAGTTCAGGACTCAATTGACCACCAAAAGAAACTCTCTTCCTCTTTCCAAGGGATTGGACTAGAAAATCTAGTTCTGTACCTCTACGCTTTTGAGGTGATTTCTTAGCCTCTATAAATGAATAGTAAATTATAGCAAAGTGAACACAATGACTTTCATCATTACTACAATTAAAAAGTTTGCACTCAGAATTGTTTAATTTTAAAAAAATACTATAAACTTTTTACACTTTTGGTATCAATATTTTCAATCATAACTAAGGCACTAACATTTCAAACAACTGAATCTGTTTCTACTAACAATATCAAACAAGCCACTTAACTGACAGAAAAAAATAAGCTGGTAATTTTTTATCTTAACCAAAATTACTGGGGTCAGCAAATAACAACTATAATTTTTTGATATAAATTGTATTTACCTGACTTTTTATTAAGTGGACATAAAGCATTCATTTCAGAGACAGCATTAACCCTGGCTGATGTTTGCACTCTGCTTTCATAAGAACTGGAAAAAGTAGATATATCGTTTTTCATATTAATATTCTGCTCATGCTTTTCTGTTCCTATTTTATTTTCATTTGTAGGACACTTTGTTTCCAAGTTTTTTTTCAGGAATCTCATTTGCCATTATTTCACTGGTTTGGGAAAGATCTGCTGGGATTATCGATTCTTTATCTATTGCCTCTGTACAAGAATATTCATTTGAAATAATTTTATTTAGTTCAATGTTATTGCAGTTTTCACTAGTATTAAGATGAAGTGAACTGAAATCAGTACTAGAATTTCCATCTTCTGAATCTTTCAGATTTAGCACTGCTTCTGTAACCAGTTCTCTATTTTCATTTGTTTTAGAAGATATATTTTCAATCAAAATACCAGATTCATGCTCCTGCCCACTAACTTGTACGGGACACTCTTTCATTTCTTCAGAGCTCTTCATTTTGTTCAGAGAATCTCTTTCAACCCCTGTTCTTCTGGACCTAGAAGATCTTCGAGGCATTCTAGAACATGGACTGGAATAATTTTGAGTACTCTCCTTGTTATGTCCCTGGGACTCTCCACAGTCCCCACTCAGGTCCGCTCAA
>NW_020771737.1:0-12340 GCF_900518735.1 Pseudonaja textilis | reverse complement strand
TATTTAAAATTCTATATTTTGCATATATTTTCTCCCCTCTTTTCACTCTCTTAATTCTATTTTATTTATTTAATCTCAATTTAAATCATTACACTTGTATCTTTTGTCCGTTCTTTTTCAATTATCCATTTATCTTTCTCTTTAACACAAACTTTTTCCTGTAGTGACTGGTTGAAGTATGACACCTTTCTATTTCCCCCCCAAATTTAACACTTAAAATAATACATAGTTTCTATTCTGATTCTGCTTAGTACATTCTACATAACATTTTAAAATATAAAACATAATGATCTTATAGTATATTAAAAATAGTGTTCCATAACAAATTAGTTAATTAAACTAATTACACATTAATTTACACAATCCCTCTATTAACACATACTTCAAATACAAATACTAAAATACAATCTTATGTACTTTTGCAGAATCTCTTTTTAGATTATGTTTTACCCTTTATCTCTGAAAAAAAAATGTTTATTAGCATCTTGTTTTAAGCCTTTATAACTTCCCTTCACTTTATCCCTTCCTTCCTTGTCAAATCTAACCTTTTTACCCCCCCATCTCCAACTTTTTAATCTCCCCTCTCTGTTGTATTCCTCTTTTCTGTTGCTTTCTATCATATCGATTTTTCACCTTACTTTTCCCTTTCTTGGTTGTTTTTTTAAAACTTAAATTCTTCATTTTCTTCTCCTTTTTACCCTTTTTTAAAATCATATGTCCATTAAAGATGGCTTCTTCTTCATCATCCCAGCCTTTTTCTTGTTGCATTTCCTGGTAAGCAGAAATCGCCATTTCTAAAAAGCAAAAGATAGATCCAAAAGAACCCTTGCCTTCCTCTTCCTCTTCTCTTAATCTTTCAAGTTGCATTTTCAGTTCTTCAACAGATACCATTGTGAAAGATTTTTTTTTTTTAAAGCAATCCAAATATTTTCTCAGTCTTTCAAAAGATAGTTGAGGTCCAAAAGTCATCAAGCAATCAAAGTCAGCACAATCAGCACAGTCTGTTTCACTTTCTTCTACTTTCTCTTCCTGGGGCAAAATTCAATTACACAATTCCAAGGCATTTTTTGGAAGTTTTATTGCGATTTAATCTCTAATCTTATAAAACTCCAAGCAGTCTCCTTCAACAAACGTTAGTATAAATCATTTACCTCTCTTCCTTCCCACTTAAAGCAAAAAGATTTAAATTTTTAAATATCAGTGTTTAGAAATCTAATGTCCCCTTGGCTTCAATTTTGAAAGTTAGTACCTTCTGCTGCCAAAGCGGGTATTTCCGATTTCCATCTGCTACCTCCATGGGAAGGAAAGTGAGGAGAGAAAAAACCTTCCCTTTACTTTCCACCGCAGCTTAACAATCTTCTGGGAAACAATATATCACTTGAAAAGCCAAAGTTCCAGGGTATTCAGATATTAATTGTCGTCCCGGTTCAGCCAAAGGCTTTCTCTGTCTTCACTTCCTCCAGCACATAACTTGTCCGGTTGAGAGGTTCTTTGTGACGGCCATTGCTGACTGTCGCTCCACCAAAAGGGAGTTAAGCCGGCTGGGAAGTGGGGGTGCGATATCCCCCGATCCCTGCCCGGATCTCCCTTCTCTTCAGCTATCCCTACAGGATAACTATAGCCTCCTAATCCAATTGGATCGAAGGCACTCCAGCAGCGAGCTCAGCAGGAATCGCGCACAAACGCGAATTCCTGCTGCCTCCGAAGCCTGTCAAACCAGAAGGCGAGGCTTTCCCTCCTTATGGAGGCTGTCCAGGATGGTTTTCTGACACAACTGTCAGGTCAGCAGCCTTTCCCATGATTGTGATTCCTACTGAACCAGACTGAGAGACCATTTAAAGGCTCAGGAACCCTTTGTAGGTGTTACGGCTGAATTAGCTGATTAGAGTGGGACACTTTGAGCCTAAAATATTGAACCTTTTCCCAATATTCTACTTTTCTTTTTTTCTTTTTTTTGAAACAAATTTTATTAATTTTTTACACAAACAAACAAGACATAGGATGTAGTAACATAGGATATCTTTTCTAAAAAAGCAGATAAAACATCTTATTTAAAAAGAAAATGGTTCCAAATTATCACATTTCTATACAAACACAATTTAATATGTATATTTATCTGATCTGATCAACTTCATATCTTTTCCCAACTTCTCTTTATTGCTCCCTTTCCTTCTATTTAATTGTATTTCTTTTGCCTCGAATTATATATATTCATTGTATATAGTTTCATTAGTTCTCTTCCACATCCTTTCAAACATAGACAAACATTACACAAAACATAGATACATAAAACTTCTTTTTGGAAAGCGGCTTATCCCGGGTTAAATCTTTTTATACAGACATAAATCAAATTCGTGCTCACAAGATACTATTTCATATCTTATTTAACATTCTATATTTTCTATATATTTTCTCTCTCTTCACTCTTTTAATTCTATTTTATTTATTTCATCTCAATTTAAATCATTATACTTGCATCTTTTGTCCGTTCTCTTTCAATCATCTATTTATCCTTTCTTTCTAATGCAATATTTCTCCTGTAAACACTGGCTGAAGTATGACAACTTTTTATCTTTCCCCTAAATTTAACACTTCAAATAATACATATTTTCCATACTGATTCTGCTTTGTACATTCTAAGTACTACATTTCAAAATAATGAAAACAAGCAAATAATATTAAATTTAATAAGTAATAATAAAACCAAGAAAAAAGAATATTGAGTTTATAATATAATAAGAACAATGTTTCATAGGAAATTAAACTCTATTATTGAATCTTAAACATTTTCATAGCTTCCCTTTAGTGCATTATTAACTCCTATAATATTTTAATTTTCTAACTCAGTTTCAAATACTAATATCTACAATACAATCTTATGTACTTATGTACCAATATTCTAATTTTCTGAGACGGTGGATTTGGGGTTTTCATGAGCTGTAAGCTATCATCATCACAATTATGACCCATCACAGCTCGAACTATCTTGCTTTGCATGTAATGAGTCTGTCTCATATATTAGGTTCCCCTTTGAAGTTGCATGACTGAAATAAAAGAACTTTGGCATGATATTCTAATTTTTCCGAGTTTCCCCTGTATACATTAAAGCTGCTCTTCTCTCCTTTTTCCCGTTTTAGGAATATCATCATTTCTGAGCATTAATTTATACTTTACTTTCTTTTCTCTCCCCTCCCCCATGCACACCACACAGAAACGGTTCCGTGCAGTCCACGGTTACAGTGCAACCGATGAAGACGAGGTCTCCTTCCAGGATGGCGACACCATAATAAATGCACAGCAATTTGATTATGGCTGGATGTATGGCACTGTTGAGCGTACTGGTGACACCGGAATACTTCCAGATAACTATGTGGAGGCTATGTGAGCTGTGTAGGAGTGGCTCTTTGGGGTTGTTGTTTTTTTTTTGTTCCATTCTTACTTCTCTGCGGTCTCCAGTTACTCATCGCTTATTATGTTCTGAATATTGGACACGGTCATTTCCCCCCACCCTACCAACGTAGCCTTGTTTTGGAGGCATTCGAACTTGGATATGACGTGAGATTTTTTCATAAATGCTAATTGTCTTTCCATCCTTTCCCTCAGCCTTCATGCAATAGAGAGGTCCTTCTCCCTCTCTCTGGAGCGGTATTTTTTTTTGGCAATGGATCACGTCATAATATACACCCGAATTCAACCACTGCACGGGCCAGGAAGTAGCGCAGGTAGAAAAGAGAAAGGTTTCCCTTTCTTGAACCCAGGCTGTCCACTTTCCAGCTGACAACTTCTTTTCACCAACGACAAGCTATGTGTCTTTACCTGCTTTAGCCTAATGAAGACCCCAAAAGCAAGAGCTACGGATTTGGCTTGGAGAGGAATGTCTCAGTTTCAGCAATTACTGCGGACATTTCTAAACATTTCTGTCGACAAAAATTACCGGGTTCCCTGCAACGCTGACTCTTGCCGATTTATTCGGCAGCGTTTCCCTTTTCGTGAATTTGAAATATGCCTTTGAAAGAAATCCACGCCTTTGCGGAATCGAAGGAGTGAGCATGTGTGTAGCCTGTCCAAGGGATGCAGAAGCTACAGCGGTTTCTGCCCTAAAAGTACTACAGGTGTTTACCAACGGTGTAATTTAGCAGCATCTATTACAACGCTAGACTTGCCTCTTAGATGTCATGGCTCAGATACAGTGGATCTCTAGTGTTAGTGTTTGGGGATAAACCCCCGAGCAGAGTGCACAGCAGCAGTCTAACCAGGCAGCCAAATGAGAGAGAGGCTGGGCCCAAGAGTATACACACACTAGAGACAAAAACACTGTTTGTGGTTTTAAATAGATATTTAATTCACACAGAGATTAAGAATAGTCATTCAGTCCATATGTCAGTATCCAGTATATCCATCCAGTTACCTAGTCTATAAACAGTAAATACAATGTCTTTATCTGCTTGTAAATCTTCTTCTTCTGATACCTTTCTCTCATAGATAATGCTGAGTATGAACAGCTCACCAAGTAAACACAGTCCTTTGTTCAGTAGAGAGAAGTATCTTGCACAGTAGACATCTCATACAGGAGTAAACAGTAGTAGGCAGACAGCAGACAGACCAGAGACCAGTAACACCAGGAACCAGGAATCAGGGACTCGAAACCAGGATCAGAAACCAGAGAAGTGTTACGTCTCTCTCACTGCCTCTTATTGCAGCTTACAACCGCACCCATAATTATGCAATGACACTGCAGTTTTTGAAGCTTAAAGTTGCAAACACTTAAAACTAGGTTTTATATATTCATTCACCCAAACCAGTTGGTGTATCCATATACCCAACATCTAGTTTGGTCTGCATCGGCTAAGGAGGGCGAGGTGAGGAAAGGAAGGGCGGCGCCAGCCAGTGGTGCTATTTACCGGTCCTCCGCACTGCACAAAAACATAACCGTCGCTTTGCCCACCCCTGCACCGTTCGCATACGATTGCGAGTTTGATTTGCCTTCCTTCCCTTATCCTAACATGAAGAAGCTCTTAGATGTGATGCCCATCAAGACAGAAATGGGGACTGCATTTCGAAGCCTTCCTTTTCATCATGCCGTAGAAGCGCAGCCGCCTTAGAATCTTATTTCTTAGAAATCTTCGTCTCTGTTCTTCCCCCTGAAATGTTTGCACTCATGGGGAAAAAGGTGTTCAAGGAAGGAGGTGTTCAAGAGGATGCCAAGAGCAGTGTATTGATAGGGGTGAGGTTACATTCTTGGTACTAAGATGGAAGCGCGAGTTTAAGAAGCAGCGGTTTTTCCGGATAGATGAAAATCAGGCAAAACTGTGCGGACAAGTCCTGGAGAGGATATCTTTTTGTGAGAAAGTTGCAAAGGGACAATGGGAATCAAATCTTTTTAGAGGACCAAATCTAGTTACAACAAAACAGCTCCTTAACAACAACAACAACAACAACAACAAAATCTCTCTCAGCTTTTTCACCCCTTCCTTTGAAATAAAGGATTGGTCATTGCTTGGTTTATTTTTTTTTGCCTTCTTTGACCTATGCACTTTTACATTTTTCCAATATCTGAAATGCACCTAAATCTGTATTTAAATAAATAAAATGATCAAAAGAAGAAGAAGAAAAACCAGCTACCTTGCACCTCTGCAGCCATTTTTATTCACATCGTGCATTTTGTACATCTTAGATTTTCAAACTAGACTTCAGCTTCTAAATTCATACTTTTGTCTGTTGGGACTATATTTTGGGGTTTCCCTTTGTTCCGTTTGTGTATTTCTTCTCAAAAATCATTTAACCCTTTTCAATGATGCCATAGAATCAAATGTAGCACTAGTTCTCTTCTGGTTTGTGCCGATTTAAAAATAAAAGTATAATTTGTACCCACTGACTGGCTTCGGTCTTCATTTGATGGCTGATTTTTACTGTCCTAGAAGTGGGATACACACACACACATTCTCTAAGTTTCAATTGTATCAACAGAAGAGGGAAAAGTTGCTGTTTCATAGCAATAGAACTTTCTCGGCCATTTTTGGAGTAAGCTTGATCACCTTGTGGGGCTGCTTGTATCTAACACAGACAAATGGTGATATGGACAGCACTTTGTTTGCCTTACCTGTCAATATTTATTAATCCAATTTGTGTGGCTACCCCTTTTACAAAAGCTACTCCGGACGATGTGCGACAGCCTGTAAATAGCCTATTTCAAACACAAAATCCAGGATATGATTTTATCTGACAGCTCGAGATAATATAGTCAGATTCTTTTGTTCGGTATTTTGCAGATCCTTGCTTGTAATGTCTTAAAATAACTGCTAGGAATCTGTCCACCAATTAGTTGGGTTGGCAATGTATAAACCAACAATGTATGTTTCGTAGCTTTAAGACAAAAATCACTGTATTGATGTGTACTGCATTCCTATTGGTTGATTGTATTGCAGATTGCCAAAAGAGGGAGCTAGAGATCATGGCTTGTTCTCTCTGACGTTCTGTATCTCTGACATTCTGTTGCTATCTCTGTTGCATTTATGCCGTGCTTATACTTTGATATCTTTGTTTGCTGTAAAACGACAAAGGAAACTGGTAAGAAGACTTTGTAATTGGATATTCTTTGGGCTGTAAAACGTATATGACCTGGACCATTTATCGGACTGTGTTATTTCTTAAAGTAAACATTAACTCAGTTCCGTGGATCTGTGTGTGGCTGAATAATTATTCATAACTACCCTCATAAACGTTTCCACGGGCGCACATCCTTGTTACTTAAGGGTTATTCTGTACATATCATCACAAGGACCACTGATTTTATGAAGTAACTTTATGTCGGAAGAACAATTTCAGGACATATTCTGGTTTTGCTCATTCACACCCGCACAAGATTAACTAAGGTTTACTGGTCAAATTAAGGGCCTTTGATAGTCTAGGTCAGTGAGGGTGAACCTTTTCGGCACCGCAAAACCGGAGACCAGCTGGCCAGTGTGCGCATGCCTGTTTTGGGGGCTGTTTTCAGGCCAGTTTTCAAGCCGTTTCCCAGGCTGTCTTCAAGCCATTTATGGCCTGAAAATGGCCCAGAAAACGTCCTGTTTCTTGGCTGTTTTGTGGGGGTCATATTTGGCCATTTTGGGGGGGCGTTTTTAGGCTGTTTTCCAGGCCATTTTCAGGCCATTTTGGGGGGGGGACGAAAAACAACAGGAGTTCTTAATTTGTTAAGCGGGAGAAGTTCATAGTAGCCACATCCTGGAAACTCCCAGAATATCTCCAGTAGGTTCAAAAGTTATAGCTTTATTTTGTCAAGATTCTGTCCATTAGATGAAGCAAAGAAAGGATTTGACTCAGTTTGGATTTTTCAGTTCTTTTTTTTTTTTTGAAAACAATTGTATTAGTTTTTAAAGACAAACAAAACATTTGGATTTTTCAGTTCTTGGCTTAGGCCTGATATTCCTTTTTTTGTTGTTTTTTAATAATTTTTTTTCTTTATTAAACAAATAAACCAAACACAAAGACGCACAACTCTTACAATAAAAACGTTGCACGTGGTACAGTTTTCCTAACATCAATCATTGTCAATACATCACTAAATCCAATAGGAATATTACATAATTGTCATCTGTACACTTTAAAGACACCTATAATCATTCCTTATTCTCCTTGATCCTCCTCATCTCTAGCCAACTATCACATTTCTCCCATGTTTTATAATAATCCGAATCTTCCTTATTTTTTAAGTCCTTGTGTTAATTGATCCATTTCTGCACACATTGTAATTTTCCTCAGTATTTCCAATTCATTTGGGAGATCTTTATTTTCCCAATTCTGTGCATACGCCAACAGTAATTACATGGATCATTCAATACAGAATTTCTTTATCATATTTCCCAGTGTTAATTCCTCGCAGAAAGGACTCCGGCCTGTATTGTATTTTAATTCCACACATTTCTTCTATCCACTTACGCAGGTTTTGTCAGTAGTTTTGCGCCTCTTTGCAAACTCCACCATAAGGGATAATAAGTTCCTATTTCTTTATTACATTTCCAACACGTAGGGGAAAGTTTAGGATTCATTTTTGCCAATCTTGATGGTGATATATGCTATCTATAAAACAATTTGTACAAATTTTCTTTGAAGGGTATCGCTAGAGTCATTTTTGTTTAATTTCTATTCCATAGTTTCTGCCAATCATCTAAACGCTATAGCCAAAAATTTTCATCCATACCACTATCGTTTCTTTTACTTTCTCTTCTTCCAATATAAATTCCAATAAAACTCGATATATTTTTTTGGATCAGTCTCTGCTCAGGTCCTAATAAAATTTCATCTAATTTTGTCCTAGTTCTCCCAATTCCCCATTCTCTCTTATCTTTTAAGTATTTTGATTGGAGTTGCAAATAGGCCTGATATTTCTTAAGTTTATGGTTAGTTTTTCTTTTACTCAAGAAAGAAAGTACATTCCATGGTCAAATAATATTTTCAACAAATTTCTTTTCATTTATCAACAAAAATCAAACACAAACCAGAAAAATAAACATCCAACACCAACCATTTTTTTTTTAAAAAAAAGGGTGCGGGGGAATGGTGTACAAAAAAAGATTGGGTTGGGGAAAAAACCCAAATGTCAGATATATCTGACATTGAACTTAGAGAATCCACCCCATCTGTATGCTGAAAGATAGACAAATAAAAAACAAATCTGATAGGTTCTCCTCCCCTTACATAACAGGTCTACAAATAGTTACGTTTCCCCATCCTTCTTTAACAAAAATACTATATTAATTAAGCAAATATTCCAGATGAGAGACTCTATCTAATAATCAAATTTATCGAACTTCATAATATATACGTTTAAAAAAAAAGAAAGAAAAAAGTCAACAGATTAGCCCAAACCTTTCACAAATCTTCAAATCCCCCTGTTAACCATCTGTTACAGCATTACAGGGTTCCAGCTGACATTTTTTGTCAAAAATGAGTTAAGAGTGTGACGAGAACCTACCCTGACTTCATTTTTTAACAACTCCTTTTGTAAAATTTTGAAAGAGATTCACCGCACATAGCAAAATTACAAAATTCTACCTTTGTCGTCGCTTTATCATCACTTTGCCAAAACCTGGTAGAAGCATTAAGCGTAAACTTAATTTGTACAGTATGACTGTTCACGTCACATACAGGACAAGGGTCCTGCGTCATTTGGACCGAATTAACGGGAGGATGTGCTGGAAATGATACAGCTAGGGCCGCGTTACAAATTTGGGCAAATGTAGTGCAAGATCAACCCTAGGCAGCGCATCTAACTTTATGGAGTGACAGCTGCATCCCACAAAATAGAAATTGACACATGTCTTTCGCAACAACAGGATTTTTTCTTTGGAACCAGGCCAACGTTGAAAGGTTTGAAACGAAGTGTTCTGTACCGGAGCGCTCTTCCATTCAAGAAGTGGATAATATGCCTAAGCGTAATTGAACGAGCTATGCTACCAGCCGAATTCTTTTCACTGGTTTCTTTCCTAAGGTTTCTTAAAAAAAAAAAAAAGGCCAAGGGACGCCAGCCGTTCAAAATCATCCCAAGGAAGCCGCACATTTTCAAAATTACTCCATGTGTTTAAAGCGGTTTCACTAGAGCGATGCGCCCTGTGTGAAAGTTTCACAAATAAAATTCATCCAGACCCATTCGACAGTAAAGTTCAAGACGACCTTCACTGTGGAAAGTTGGACCGTGGTCACCATCTGTGCCTTTGAAAAGAAGTCGAGGAGCGTTTGCAGGAAACCTGCTTTCTCCAACACCACCTGCCACATCTGTTACCTTGCCTGTGGCTAAGACAGAGTTACAGGCACACACGCTATCCAAAGCAAAACAAGATGACATAGAAAGTATGCTCAAATGGATGCTTAAAAGTCAACGGTAACTATGACGGCACCATTTTGACGAAACCGTTCTGCAAAACTGAGGTTAAATCGTCACTGTCCGCATTAAGATGTGCATTTGCATTCTTATCTTTCATGGCGAACCTTCAAAGTGTAACTTGCAAGCATTTTAGGGCCACAGAAACAAATTCAAGTTAATATCAAGGTGAATTCAGGGCTTCCCCCAAAAACATTTTTATTCAACTTTGTCATTCTCATTTTTATGGTGTAAGTTAGCACGACGAGGTTTTATCTGATATTTAGAGCCTCCAGTATGACCCCAAGATGAGCCACCATTGGCCTCATTTTTTTTTCTTGCATGCACTATTTGTTGATACGTTCACATACCGAAATGTTCCCTTATACGGACAGTGGGGTAACCAGTACAATTTTTATGGTTCATTTTCCACAAAATGCTCATGACACACATAGAATCCTGTAATTCTGAGGTAGCGTACTGTATTTAACGCATAGAAAGTCCACAAACAGTTTACAGTCTTCTTATAAAGCTGCCTCGTCCATCGTTTCTAATCGAGGCCATCAATTTTGCCATCTTCTACTAATTCAGTCCATTTTAAAATCCATTCTTCAACCGTTGGCATCTCTTTTCCTTTCCAATCCTTAGCAAGGATTCTCAGTGGTCACCAGATAAAGAAATAGTGTCCCAAATTGTTTTTCGATTGGTTTTGTCCATAATACCTCAAAGAAAAGCGTCGGGTTTCGTTAATATTTGTATCTTAAATATTTCCTGCATTATCATTATGTTTTTCCCACTAGAATTTAACATAGTTACAAGACCACCACCTATGATAAAATGTATCTGGGTTTTGATTACATTCTCAATGGTTGTTGGAAATCCCTTTATACATCTTTGCCGGTCTATCTGGGGTCAAATACCAACGAGAGATCATTTCGTACGAGATTTCTTTCAAACTATAATTCAAAGTACATTTTAAATCCTCGGTCCATACATTCTCCCGTTTATCTAGCATCATGTTATACCCAAAAATTTCCACCCCCATTTTTTTCCATACCATCTTTGACCTATTCGCCTTCCAGGTTCATCTTTAGTAACATTTTATATACTTTAGCAATCAAGTGGTCATCTCCAGAATGCAAATTGATACCCAGTTCAGAATGAACTCCCATGAAAACAAAGCCTTTTGATCAAGTTTAAATCTTTCAAAAATTCTATAATAGTTGAACCAATCGCCAACAAATAAATCCTTCCACTTGCAAATTCTTCCCTTGTCTTTATCTTAAGTCCCTTTTTTTCATATATCAATAAGGGCTGATATGTCATCCGTTTGCATTCCATTCTCTCTTCTATGTAGTGCTTCATGAGGTGATAGTCAAAGTGCCCTTTATCAGCCAATCTCCTTTTATATTTCCACTATCCATGCTCAATCAATTGCCTAATAATATGATTCTTAAAACCAGGTGTAACTTTTCCTTTGTCATACCACCAGTAAGCATGCCACCCAAATCTGAAATCAGAACCTTCAAGGTCTAACAACAAACAAGAAGTATCGTAATTTCATCTAAGGTCCAGGAAAACCAGACCTTTTTTTTTTTAGAAACCTGTAAAGACTTATATTTAATTCTTGGGTTTTTTATTTGATTTTGCTAAATAAATTTGGATATATCTTTCTGTCACTGTTTAAAATAAGTATCTTTAATCAATATTAGTACATTCTGGAATACAGAAAAACATTCCAGGCAGTATATTCATTTTAATTACTGAAATTCTTTCCGTCAATGACACCTTATCCAGTTTTTCTCATCTCTTTAAATCCAACTTTATCTTCTTACACACTTTTAGCATAACTTTTGTGCATCTTAGATTTTTCATCAGCAAGAATCACTTCCACCATATGTCTTCCAAATTAGTTTCCTCTATTAATTCAAAAAAAAAAATGCCTTTGGTAAAATTTTCTTTTTTCTCTTCCTGATTCCTTACTGACATAATCTTTTTCTATGTCTACAATGGCACTGAAGTTCCCTATTAAGCAGATATTTTCTTCATCCATATCAAGTATTTTATCCTATAATAACTTATTTATTTGCTTTTGGTTATCGTTGTGGGTGTCTATCCCCACCAGTAATATTTGTTTTTGTTGAATATTAATTTGTACCATTAAAATGCTACCCTGTTCATCCGCATAAATTTGTTTTGCGTTTATCCCTTTTCTAACATAAATTGCTACCCCTGTTGATCTGCCAGTGCTGTAAATAGTACACCTAATTTGGGATAATCCAAACATTTTCTATATCATTTTTGGATATGTACCTTTTGTAGACATATAATGTCGACATTTTGTTTTATTAATTTGGCCAGTATTTGTTTTCTCTTAATCTGGGAGTTCAATCTATTAATATTTACTGAAAGTAATTTGATTTCTTCTTCCGTTATCGGTTATAGGTCTGCCTCAATCTTCTATTAACTCTTGTTTCTCTTTGT